>OY735210.1:11356039-11656039 GCA_963457665.1 Thysanoteuthis rhombus
TAAACCATTCATTTTAGTCTGTTTCACAGAAATTAGACCTCAAACTGTACGGTTTGTTAAAATCCTTTTTTTGTTTTTTATAATGATCAAAGAGTTCTTTATTGCATTAGTTCATTGATATGGTCACTTTTCGAGAGGTCGCTATTGTTCTACAGATTGAAAACATTTACTTCCACGAATGTTTCTCTATTTTAATGTACAAAATTTGATTTGTTCCAACCTTAAACCTAATTTCCCTGTGCAATGCAGGTTATCCCTGTTAGTATAAAGTATATTTTAAGGTTTTCTAGCAACAAAGTTGTTTTTTTGTTTTTTTTAATTTTGTTATCATCCGTACATAGTATTGGTTTAACATGATTAAAAACGACTATAAGGTCAGAATTTCAATTCCTTGATTTTTTTGATTTTTTTGATTTTTTTTTTATTTTTTAAAAATTTTTTTAATATCATTCCCTGGATTGTGGTTTTTCTCATTCTCTCCACCCTTGTACTTCATACTCTATACCATCTTCACATTCCATGTCTTTCGATGTTGGATAACACCGTAATCCTCCACATTTTCCTGTCCGTTGCTGTTCTCACTGCATATTCATACAGTATGGTGTTATACCTACTTGTGATAAATTGTTTTGTCAACACATTTGTTTTGTTTTTTTTCCCTTTTTCTCTTCTAAACAACTGGCTTCTCCGATCCATTTCCAACACCTGTCCCCCCCACCACACCATCATAACTGATGTTTTAATAATATCCTCTGATCCCACCTACATTCCACATTGAAACAAAATAAATCATAGGCTTGTAAAATAAATGATATGTTACTTGTTTGTATGAAATATGACCTTGGTGAGATTGTATAGGCTGGGATGTGGGGAGAAGAAACTCAAAGAATTTCTTTCTTCGAGGAACAAGTGGTGGAGAGGGATGAGAAAGGAAGAATAGTTCTTTATTTCTTGCAAAGAAGCCAAGGTTAATGAGATACTAATACATGTTTACACCTATAGACCTCCTATACTAAAACACCATAAAAATATCTGACTATGCTTTGAGAATTCTTAGAATCATTACAAGAGATATGTAATAAAACATGCTAATACTTAATCATTGTTTCAAACAAATTTTCTTTCCCATTCTATTCACAGAAGAGTTCCACTGTCAATAGGGGTGGTATCAAGTGGTTCATGGAATTAAAAGTTACTTTCCAGTCTAAGATGTCTATAATACTGAACGAATGTTTGTTTTCTTCTCTTATTAATGGTATTAACTTCAAATTGATAGATAAGCCTTATCTGCTTTAGAAGCAATAGTAAATCTGAAACAAATTGCTGTGATGGAAGGATGCCATTGAATAATCAATCTCTGGGAAAATGTCTGCTCTGGTTTTGTCTTCAAGTTTAAATCCTTCTTTACTGTGTTCCCTTTCAGTTTTCTGCATTTTTATCGAATTTCCTCCAACAATGTCTTTATCACATGTTTGTTCAAATTCACTATCCTATATAAACTCCAAGTTACATTCAGACATTTTCTTACCCCTTCTATCTTTCTAAAAAACTTGGTAAATATTGTATATTTTGGGAGATCTCAAGAGATCCTGATTTCAGTGTGGATTTCACGGTTAAGTTTAAGTTCACTGTTTAGTCACTGCTCTGTAGGATGACCCCAATTTTCGGAGGTATTTTATTGATCCCTAAAATGTTGTATTTCCCACAGAAATATGTGTTATATAAGATTGAACAAACCATTACTGTTTGAAGCAACGTATTATAATTACTGTGATACGATTAATTGTTTAAGATATTTCTAAATTCCATTTGTTCCTTTTCAGTTTGGGGGTCCATGCGTTGGATCTGGCTCGTTGTTGTACAGAACTACCTTACTTTCCACATGTCCTGGAATTGTTGCTGCATGAGGTGCTAGAAGCTGAAGCCACTTCAAAGGAACCAATTCCAGGTAAGGCTAAATCTTTTTTTCTTTTCTGATTAGTTTTCTCTTGGGAGCATAAGTTTGATACCCAGGTTTCTCAACCGTTGTTCCTAGTTGTAAAACTGGAGATGTATCTGGCTATATTCAAAGACTACTGAATCACAGCATACACCTGAGAGAAGCTGAAGAATATACCCGCTGAAATGTTATATCAACAACAAAGATGAGGATATGTCTGAAAAATTCATTGAATGATAAAAATATTAAATCTTAAAACAAGAAGTCCCATGGGTTTAGTAGCCCTTAAAAAATTGGCAATGAGTTTCCAAAAGTTCATTTAACTAATAAATTCTAATAAGAAAAATTGAATGTTAAGATCACAGGAAATAATTACTGAACAAAGCCATTATCTTTCTCCTTTCTGAAATATATTGTTAGATACAGATGTCCTCTGATATATTGCAGTTGTCTATATAAGACAGGTGATTGGTGGATCACTACATTTTTACCTATATTATCACCTGCTGATCTAGAAAATCATGGATTAAAAAGAGAATTTCTCTTGAAATCCACAAGCCCCATATTTTTAGTTGCATACAATTTTCCTATACCGTAAACTTATCTAATGACAGGTGATGCGACATACAGGTTGAAAGGGTAGAGTTATCGATCTAGATCTGTAAATATTTAGTTTTTGAATACTGAAATTTGGTTTACTTTGTAATATATTGTAGTTAATTTGGTGGGGTTATTTGATGAGTGATATTAAAATATTCCTTTGTTTATTTGTTCAAATCTCAGACTTTTTGTACAGTTGACAATGTTTGCCGTCTTTCATCTATCATCCACTCTTGAATATCGTCCATACAGTAGCTTTGTTATAAAAAGGTTTGCTTTTTTGGACCACAACACCGTTGTCATAATGGGGGATGCCTACACTCAGTATTATTCCTTGTTTCTTTCTCATGTAAAGAAAATGTAAAATATCTTGGTTAATAATGAACACTGATAAAAATACCTGGAAGAAAACTCTTGAAATAGTTACTTAAAGACAAATTTAAGTTATGTTTACTTTGTCTTTACCAACATAAGTGCCTTCCTGAAATTAGGCAAAGGACCAACAGTTTTCAATTTCTCTAACTTCATTACTGAATTCTGAAATGTTTCCTCCATCAAGCAGTTACTTACTAGGGTTGGAATTCTTTTTCCTAAACAGAATTTTTCTGCTTCATCAAACATTCAATTTTGCTGATGGACTTTAGGCTTACTAATTGTGCCCTAACGACTTCTCAATAATTGATGTGCTGGACTTGGATTTCATTTCTTTTTCAAGAAGAGTAATTAGAAGTGCAGAGAGGTATCTAATTTTTTTATTAGATTTCTCTTAGGAAATACAATTTTGAAAATGTCTGGTAAGATAGAATGTTCAGTTTTTTGAGATGCTTTATTTGTTGAATTCCCTTGTGAAATTGGATGTCTTTACTTTCCAATATATTAATACTATGCTTATGGCAATTTTTATTGTCTCTGTAACATTGACCAAGTTTGCAAGTGGGTGAATATTTTCTGATAAAACGAGATGTGTACTTATTCATTTTCAAACAGCAAACACAAATATTTCAATTGAAGATCCAATACTATATTTGTGACCTTTTTAAAACAAAAAACACTAAAACAGGCTGGAGTTTTTTTCACTGTTAAATAGTGAAAGAGTATACCAACAAGTAAGTTCTATGACAAAATGTTAACCAACATCAGTAGTTTTGTTTAACTATATTAGTAACCTTTGTACCATATTTCTCATAGCTTGGCAAGACTTGCTAGAATTAAATCTGATTAGGATTTGAACAGTCCTAACTGATTGATGGATTCTTGAAAGTTAGTAGTATCTGATGTAGAATGTTATTCTCAAATTCAGTTTATTTTAATCACTTCAAATGTAACTTCTATTTTATCTAGAAAACTTAGTTGTGCTGACTGAACTAAATTGTATAATCTTCGTTCAGAGTCAAGGTCTGTTTTATTAGATTTTGTTAGTTGATTGTTTTGGCTATATATGCACAGAACTAACCTGATGTTCAAATCTATATAGAAGAACAAATTCATAAATTAAAAATAAATCGTAATTTTGAATGATATATATATTCAATCCTAATGGTATTTAAAAAATAAGCTTTTTTTAACTTTAAAATTGATGAATGTGATTATCAAGGGAAATAACTCCTGATTATCCTCCATGGACTATTACGTGAATTAAAAGTTAGCTTTTTATATTTAATTTGCTGTAGAGTTTCATTATTTTGAATACTATCCTTTGAAGAGTTCCACTTTCAGTACGAATGGTAAAGTGCGGCTCATGGATTTAAGAGTTAAATCAGCAATTTCATTTCTGTCTTAAAGAAAAGGTTTAGGCTGTATTAAATCATAAAGCTAATTTCCAATGCCTAACTTTGGTTTTTGGGATGATTAGATATTTTTTTCTCTAAATGGTGGAAACAGTTACAGCCAAATCATGTTGGACACACAAGTTCTCATACAAATACCAAAGGTAACTAGCATTGAGCCTGGTCAGTACCTAGATAGATAACTGCCTGGAATATCAGGTGCCATAAGCTGCTGGCGATCGTATAAAAAGCCTCCCATTGTAATCATCTTGGGGAGGAGACTGATCTCTAAACTATGCTCATTAACACGAGTCAAAGGCTCTCAAACTCTCTGACTAGCCTGGCTGTGAGTGAGATGAATGAATGAATGAATGGTAGAGGCAGGGAAATGCTCTTTCTTGATCTCATCAAACAATGGGTCTACTAATAGTCAATGTTTCATTGTGCCTATGCTACCATATGTTTTTAGATAATTCCCTCTTTAGTAACCTTTTCAATACTAAGAAATGTTCTGTAAATTGCAGATCAATTTGAAGAAATTCAGTCTGCTTACTTTTGTTTATGCCAAATTTTCAGAGGTGATAATGGGCTGAATTTTCAATGTACCTGTCAACACGGCTACTCGCCTTTTGATAATTGGATGCTCTCATATTTGTCAATAGTATGTTGTTTTTTTTTCCAATTCTTAGATTAATGGACTACTTGTATTGATAATGGAACTCTTTAATGAATAGAAATAAAAATATGGAACTCTTCTGTGAATTGAATAAAAAATCTTTCTTTTTTTTTTTTTTGATAAAAACTTGCCTAATGGTCAAAGGGGGATAAGTTCAATCAGGAATTATTTCCCTTCATAAATTTGATGAATTGAAGAGCTAAATTTTCAGTTCTGTTTTATATATTTGTCAATTTATTGAGTTTGGTAGCTATGATGTACTAATGAAATTTGGAAAAAGACTTATTTTCATTTCCAACTTATAAACGTCTACAATTTCAATTTGGTAAGAATAGATTTTATCCATATCCACCTGCCAATCCCCAAGTTTTCCTTCCCTATTTCAGGGATTCTGAACAACGGTAAATGTTTCATACATCTGTTTTGGATTTGTATTCCATCAAGAATAAATTGATTATAAGCTGAAAATTTGAGTAATAAAAAAAAAGATAAGCTTATCAGTGTGCTATCTTACTTGACTATTGGTTTTCAATAACTATAACCCATACAACTATTATGTACCAGTTTTTTTTATGTATTTGAAATATTTTAGATACCATGTATAGCTTGAACTTGTTACATATACATACTCCTAAAAGAAAATGGGTGAGTATAGGGTTGGCAAAGCTGTTTCTGGTGGAATATTGGCTTCTGGCCAATTGATAAAAATATTACTGCCATTAAATCAGAGAATATTTTTTTATTCTTGCTAATACCAATAAATATTTCAGATGGGGAACATTAAAGTCGTGTATTTTAGTTTGAGTATTTTTCATTTTTTGGTTTTCCTTTTGATGTTTTTGTTACTCTCCCCAAACTAGCCAGATAAATTGAAAATTTGAATACTTAGTCTTTTTGAAGAAATTTTTTTTTGGACTTTTTTTCAATCTGAAAGAACATCAAGAATTATTTTGATTGATAAAAGAAAATTGAAGTCTAAAATATAACCACAATTTCCATTGCTTTATATGAGTTTTCGTAACATGGTGCATTAACTCTCAAATTCATAGAAAAAAACTGAAATGTTAATATCAAGGGGAATAAGTACTCAGCAAAGTTACCTCTCTTTGACGTTTTAGCTAAAATTTTTTTCATCTATCATGATAATTTTAACATCTTGTTTTTGCCACAAGGGTTCCTCACTTATTGATGCCTGTATTTTTTTTTCACCATAATCTGTATGCAATATGCATGCAATATATAATCTAAAACTTATTACTCATAGTCAATTTCGGATGGGTTTTGGTAGAATGAAAAGTGTTCTTTCCAAAGCAAAAGCTTCTTGGGGAATTTTACCCTGAGCATATGCAATGAGTAAGCTATGAGATGAGTTTTATTTCGTGTTGTATTATATATGACATTTTTAGTTTCTATAAGTTCATCTTCTCCCTTACAGAGAATCTGAATTGACAAAGGCCACTAATGAAGTATTGTGTCTTATTCATATTTTCTTTCTTTCCTGTGGATTCACTTTCATCAGAACGAGTCACTTTCTTTTTTACTCTCTGTATAATGAATCAGTTGGGAATGATTGCATATTGCTGAGGCTGTAGTATTCTTTTTGAAAACCCGCTCCACTTTTCATCCCTGTCCATTTTAGTTTTAATTCTCAATTCCATAAACAGCTTGATACCGCTCATAATTGATAGTGAATCTTCTGTGAATCAAGTTAAAAAAAGAAATTAAATATTTTTGTAAAGGTGGAAGGAAAGTAACTTTGACCTGCAGTTATTCCCCATGGTAATGACATTCAAATCTTATATGAATTTAAGAGTTAAAGGCCATGTGCCACATAACATCATTGTGGGATGATGTTCAAATATCAACACTTTCTTCTCAATGATACAGAATGACCTAATTGGAAATAAACCTTAACCTACTTCATTGATAGTGGCCCAGGTTTTCAAATTTGAGTTATTTTAGCATGTGAAAATGAATTGGACTTAATTTGTGTAGATCTCCTTTTTTTATCTCATAAATGTTTCTTTTCATAATGCATTTCAATAGAGTTTGTATCCTTAGAAAGCAGAAGGAATTATCTTTTCATTTGTATATTGTGTTTTAAATCATACTCTGTGGTTCAAGCACTGTAGCATTTCAAAGATCATTGTTTTCTTTTTGTTTTACATGAACATGGTAATGGTAAGAATAAAAAAGATCTTATATAATGTTTGAATCATTGAATGTTTGATCTATTTATAACCAAACAAAGTACATTCCACGAGTAAAAGGAAATAAATTATTTTTCTCTATTGCTTCATTCATGAGCTTCATTTTGGATTTTTATAATTTTAGAATTGGAATTGTCTCATAGAAACAAAATTTTGGTACTTTGAAGTGATTTGATAAACTTCAAAATTTTTTCCAGTCATTTTGTTAGTGGTTAATGCACCTCCCGCTACTATTTTCATATAACAAAAACAAAGAACTAGAGTGATGTAATAACTTTAAAAAATTTAATTGAAACATGTTTACGAAGCATCAAAATGAAATCAACTCTGTTACTTTTGATATTCAAATTTTGTATTCTATACAATGTAGTGATTCACAAATTGTGTACCTCTGTCCCTTGGGGGGCACCAGAAGAATCATGGGGGCTGCTGAAAAGCAAGATGGTGTTGGAAGACTAGGAATTATGAGGGACAAGTAGCATAAATAAACAATCAAAGCATGAATAACAATCAATATCCCAAACCTCATATATTTTTAGATTTTTTTTTATTGCCTGACTCTATGGTTGGTAGTGGTAGGGAGGATGCTGATGAAATACCTGCTCTTAAAAAAAAAAGTGGGGGGGGGGCAGTCCAAAAAAATTTGGGAAACACTGATCTCAAGTTTCCTTCACAAATCAGTCATTTTTGTATTTGTGCTTTTCTGTTGAAGTTTGATTGCAAAGTTAACCCAAAGATTGGTTCTCAAACTAAGAACTATGCAATATGCACAAGAGAAAATCATGCTTAACATCACATGCAAAGATCACAAGACAGCACGTTTATGTCAGATATTATAAAATGTGCAGGCTGTGTAGCAAGAATGTTTGACAGCTGCTGGACATCTTGCTACACAAAATAGGTCCCTAGAGGTCAGGTGTGAGATCGAGGCCATTGAAAAACAAGATGGTGTGACAATTTGGACAAGTTCAGAAAATATTGGCGCTGTAACACCTGCAATTTGAGAGATCTGGTAATTCTTGGGGAAGGTCTATCCAGGGATGAATGCTAAAAATCTGATGAAGAAACTGAAGGTACAGTTCTAGAATTGGTCAAATTAGGAAAAATCATAAAATTTGTCTATAAACGTTCATGAATTATTTAAATAAAGCAAGCCATCAAACAAACAAAAAAAAGGAAAAGACCCTGGACCAGATAACATCACCATCGATTTACTCAGAAAAGCTGGCAAGAGAGTCAACAGAAAGCTAGCTATTCTATTCAACTTGTGTCTGAAACAGAATCGAGTCCTGAAAGACTGGAACACTGCTATTATAATGCTTTTACATAAAAAAGGTAACCCAAAGACCTTAACAACTACAGACCTATAAGCCTGTTCAAATGCATATACAAACTTATCGCAAAAATCATCACCAATCGGATTACTAAAATACTAGACGAGAATCAACCACGAGAACAGGCTGGAAGAAGTTACTCGACCATGGACCATCTCCATTCAATAAATCAGCTGAAAGAGAAGGTAGCAGAATACAAAATGCTACTCGCGGTAGCATTTATAGACTTCGAGAAGGCATTTGACTCTGTAGAAATTCCCATGGTCATGAAGGCCATCACCCTAGAAGGTGTAGACCCTGTATATGTTAAAGTACTTCAACACATATACAACCACAGCAACTCATTCATTAGGCTACATAAGGACTCTGAACCGTTTCAGCTCCAAAAAGGAGTAAGACAAGGTGATACCAGCTCACCCGAACTCTCTACTGCCTGGCTTGAGATCTTCTTGAACATAGACTAGGAGAATAGAGGAATCAAAATAGATGGTGAATACTTGAGCAACCTTAGATTTGCAAAGGACATCGTCCTTTTCGCAGAGAACCTACATGACCTCTAACTAATGCTAGACGATTTAAACAAAGAAAGCAAAAAAGTTGGCCTACACATGAACTTCTGTAAAACAAAAATCATGTGCAATAATCATGTTGAGAATAAGAATATAACTGTCAAGATAGAAAATGCAAAACTTGGCAAAGTAGACCACTATATCTCCCTAGGACAACGAATCTCCATGAGACCCTCAAGAGAGGAGGAAATCAAGCAAAGAATCACTTTGGGATGGCAAGCCTTCGGCAGAACAAGCTCAACTTTCAAGAACCAGATGATCCTAATAATCCTAAAAAGAAGAGTATACAACCAATGCATTCTCCCGATAGTCACTTATGGAACTGAAACATGGAACCTAACCAAGAGATAGGCCTGCAAACTGAGAAGTATGCAATGTGCGCATGAGAGAATCATGCTCAACCTTACATGGAGAGATCACAAGACAGCACAATATATAAGGAAGAAAACGGGTGTTTGTGACATCATAGAAACTATTAAAAAACTCAAATGGCAATGGGCAGGCCATGTTGCAAGAATGAAAGACAACCGATGGACATCACATCTCACAACATGGATCCCCAAAGATCACATTAGAAACCGATGCCGACAGAACACAAGATGGAAAGATGAACTTGACAGATTCAGGAAATACTGGCTCTGCGACGCTCATGATAGAGAATTGTGGCATCCTTGGGAAGGTCTATGTCCAACGACGGAAGTTAAAAGACTGATGACTATCATGATGATGACAAAATACATTTTTTAGTATATCTTTCAATAAAATTCCAATTTCCTTGCAGTGTCATATATGCGTTGACCACTTTTTCTTTGCATATGTCCTCAATTTTGCTTGATGTAGTATGAGGGGAAGTGAGAATCAAACAAGATGTTTACTTTCATGTGACACAAATTAATCAATACATGCCGTTTCCTTACTGATATATTAGTTAACATCAACCAAAAAGCATCAAGGAAAGGAGAAAAATTTCCTTCTCACTGATTGAATGTAATATACCAAGTTTTCAGAATTATTTTGAACCAACCATGGAAAATATGCTTTTATATTAGTTGTCAGGTGTCAGCTACCAAGTGACATTTCATCTGTGTTATTCTTTGTGATCTTACGGCTTAAGAAATTACTGGTTTATAACATTCTCTGATCAGAACTAATATGATTCGCTCAAGTAATCATTTGTAACTAATTAGGCTATTTTGAAACAAAATTGTCAAGTTAAGCCTTGAGTGAGCAAGGCAGGAAGAAATGGGCATTTGAAATTTGCATAAAGAAATGGTGGATGCAACTGTTCTGTTCATTCATTCTTTGTATCTAATTGAAATAATACGCGATGTGTATAAGGGATACTGTTCGTCTATATTAACATCTAGTAGGTGAGCACATGATGACTTAGAAAAAATAGAATTTTATGTCCTGGTGACTTATTGAAAAGAAAGTTAAAGAACGAAAGAAAATTAAATAGTAATAAAAGAAGGAAAACAATGAATAATGAAAATCTGTTTGTGGTCAACTGAATGTTATTCTCCAAACTCACTGCAATGCAAATCTCCTCTATACCCCAGATATGAAAATATATGTATATCCTTGTATTTCATATATGCCATGATCATCAACAGTACAAGTGGACAAGTTTCAACATAATTATCAATCACAAAACCCATTGCAGTCCAGAGAATTACTCAATTGCTATAGGACTGGATTTAAGGATAAAAAACGTTACTCAAATGATTTTAGTATATTATTCATATAATGCATTATTGTGTTGAGAATAACAATCCCTCCTCCTTCATAAATATTTATACTGCATAGTTATAACAAATTCAAAAGTAATATCAAAAGAATGGATTCCATGCCATATTTTGAACTTTGTTTTTTTTTATGGATCAGATTATAATGGTAATTCTATGCATTTGAGGTTTTAGGATAGAATCTTAGATCTTCCAGATTACCAATGGAGCCATTATTTCAGATTTCAGATCTGATGTTTTTATAATTTGCTCATTTTGCTTACCTGAAAAAGATATCATTAAAAGATATCATCATTAATATTCCATTGGGTTAACTTCTTTTTCTAGAATTCTAGACGTATTTCATAATGCCTGGAGCACTTTTGCTGTAATCTATTATAAGCAAAACCACTGAAGAACTAAACGAGAACAGATCAGGTTAGTTCCTCAAAAGGAACTGTCCAACGTATTTTGGTTGCATACCTTGTTAGGGATGATCAATTGAAAATTTGGAAAATGGTATGATCATCAATGAATGAATTAATTTTGTTTGGCAGTGATCACTGAAAAGTCCGAATTTCCTAAAAGAAGTATGAATGCTGCTGGACACAAACTAAGGGATCAATTTAGCAAAAATTCACATTGTAAATTGAACCTCCCTCTAAAAACTTATTTGGTGGGGAGCGGGGGATATTTTAGGAAAAAAAAAATTTTCTGAACATAAGGAGTAACTCTTTGAATTTTCAGTACTCTTGCTCCATTGGTACAACTTGTTCTCACATATGTACATAACCAGTCAGCATCATTTAAAAACTGAAGAAACCTATTTCGACACTTTTTGTTTCATAGTTTCTAAAAACTGTCTTATAAAGTGTAAAGAATTTTGAACCTCTGATCTTTATTATTTGGGTTTGTGATTTGCATTGAAGAAATCAGTTATTCAAATCACTTTTTTTATATTCAAGTGAGCAGCAGATTTCTTAACCTAAAGGCTGTTCCAATAAAATCTGTCATATGCAAATGTTATTAATACTCAATCTGCCTCTTAAAATTCTCTAAGTGACCAGAGTTTATGATTATATAAACTTCAGAAATAGTTTTCCCTGGCCTTTTTGCTTGAATAGAATTTTCAATTTTGAAGTGTTCGGTTTCAGAATTGTCAGTTCCCTGAAATGGCGGTAATGTAAGTGGTTGTAGGGTTAGAGGAACTGCCATTAAATTTTACTCATGTCAGAATGGTCAGCTATTTTCCCTTTAAAAAAGTAAGCCGTCAGTCTCTTGAGAGACAACTCCCATTAGAGTATGTCGCTGGTGATGAAGTCACAGTTTCCATTGTATGCATCAGCTCAGTGATCCTTGACACTTTCAAGTTAGGTCAAGACGAAGACTTTATTCTTACTAGTTCCTTTGCCCCGCATAAAAGTCTACTGCTGGGATACTGCCAATCTGATCACAACTCTCAGATGTATTCAATTACCTACTGAGTGCACATGGAAATTTATCCTTAAAAAGAGTTTTCCACACTTAGCTCATTCTAGAGATTGAACCTGGAACCTCCTGCATGTGAGGCAGAAGTGCTTAGCATTACACAATCAGAGTGGACTATTCTCGTTTCTCAAAGATTCTTATACGTATTAACCATTTCCTACCAAACATTTTGGTTTAAAACAATTTCTTCCCCCCCCTCTCTCATCCACTCTTTATTTCTTCTAAACACCTGGATGTTGCCAAATCCAAGGGAGTAATATCTGAACAATCTTTCAAGGAAACCCATATTAAAAATGAAAATGCTAAAATATAAATAAAGAGTAGGACATTGAATGAGGATATAAATGGCTAATCATGATTGATGATACAGAGTTAGAGGAGTTTACATGTTGGATTATCTCTTGAGGGGGAAAAATATAGCTGTTTGTCAGTAAAATATCTGCATTTAATTCTAGTTGGATAACAATAACAGTGAATAGATCTAAACCTGAATGTCAATTGATTTAAATGATAGCTGACGGCTGGTTTGATCTGAATTATGGGTGCCTTGAGTTTGTGCTTTTGTTGGGATGAATAGAAGGTTTCATTGTAATGATATCTTTGAGATTAAACTGTCCAAGTGCTCTTGGGTTGGGCATCATACTGTTTTTGATTTAAGAGAATCTTCAGCGTTAGTATTGAGCCACAATCTTGGAGGATGACAATGAAAGCCTGCAGACAGTTCTCTCCTTCTCCCTCGAGCACTCCAGAGTAAAGAATGAATCATTTGTTGTTTTTTTTTTTTTACTTTTATTCAACTTTTTGAATTTGTTTGTGTATTTTATCTTTTGTTTTTTATTTATTTTTCTTCCATTCTATGTTTTTTATTCATTTTATTAAGTGTCCTTATGCTGACTGTGGCTTCAGTCGTCTTACATGGCATGTTTGCAATATGAGACTTAGAGATGACAAACGTTGAACATTGCGTCACTCACTTCATCCTATGCTATTTTGCCCGTAGCAGAGGAGGAGAGATGGATTCATGATTATCCCAAGGAATGTGAAGTGAACTGCAAGAGCCTATTCTCCAATCATTATTCGTTTGGCCAACCACACCTTATTTGTTTTTTATATTGCATTCTTTCTGTATCAATTTTTAGAGAGTGTTAATATCTTTTGTTTTCTCTCAAAACAGTACCATTTGGAAGGAAACATTTTTGGTGCAACATCAAATTTCAAAGAAAAAAAAAAAGATGAAATACCTAACAATACCTTTTGAAATTATCTTTATGAATTATTCATTTTTATTATGGAATATTGCTACCATTCATTGCTACAAATGTGCAGTTCAGGATATTCATTCAATTGGGTATATAAATAAGGGAACCCTTCATATAGATCAGGATTGCCAGGTTTGTAAATTGAGCGAGTCTGTAGGCAAAGGTTCAATACCTGCCTCTTGAGGTGGGCACGTCTTGAGAGGCTGGTATTGAGCATCTGTTTCCAGATGTGCTTGAATTCCAAATTTGATCCTATTGCAATGCCTTTGTTGGGGTAGTCTCCATGATTAGGTTTGGATTATATCCCCTTCTGACTAAAACTGGCAAGTTTGATGTAGAATACCAAATGTTCAACTGCATTTGACATTGAAATGATATATTAAATTCTCATTTAATATTTCATGTATAATCTTTATTTTAAATGTATTTTTAGCTATTGTGCAACTGTAAGGAGCCAGACTGATCAATCATTAAGGCTATAATCTCACTAAGAAAGGGCTAATATCTGCAAAACAAATTATTTTTTGAAGAGAAAAAGTCTAGAATAATTTTTCTTTACATAAAGCTCAAAAGTGAACTTAATGGAGCTACAGATAACTATTCTATGAGCCTCAGGTTTTTTTAGTTCTGCATTTGTTAGGTGTAATAGTTAGATTAATATTCGGTTTACTTCTGTGTGTCAATGAATTCAAAAGTATGATTTTTAACATCAGTTTATATAAATTGCTCTCACACAAGTGGCTAGTCTTTAGGTTTTTGTGATAACCCTTTATTCTAACCTATTTCTTAGAGTATATAATGGTTTGATTTCATGATTGTTCTCCTGATTTTTTTCTTTTCTTTAAACTCTTTAAATATGCTGAAATTACCCTAAAAATGGGATAAACATGTAGACCATCAGTTTTCAAAGTGTGGCGTTGACTTGTGTAAAGGGTCTCTGCAAAGGAAACCATTTTGAAACAGATTAAGTGAAAAAACAAGTTATTTATAAAATGTAAACAAACATTCAAATAGATCATAAGTAACCATTCCCAAGTTTTCATACCTTTCACAATGTCCAAAAAAGATTTCATTAAAATATCTTTTAAAAAGAATAAGAGTTGATTAATTTCTAATTAAAGAGGTTATCTAATAATAAATTACCTATTAAGAGTAAAAAAAGCAATTGGATCAGTCATAATTGATCATTTTTTATTTTTATTTCAAGGGGAAAAATCGGTCAAGAATTTAAAAATTAAATAAATTGGAACCCCCAAACATGTTTTTTGTTTTGAAAATTTAATCTATATGATCAGCCATAAATCACTCTTTCAAAGTCTTCATACCCCTCCCCCAACCTTCACACAAAATTTCAATGAAATACATTTAAAATTAAAGAAGTTATCCAATTCAATTACATGTAAAAAAAAACAGTCGGATCAGCCATAAGTAATTTTTGATTCTGAGAGGTTTCCTCAACATTCTTGGCATACTTCAGCAAAATCAGTCCATCTAAAAAAAAAAAAAAAAAAAAAAATGAACCAATTGGAATCCAAAAATGTTTTTTTGTTCATTGGATTGCCCACAACTTGCTATGATGATGTCTTTATACATGCCCTAACCTTCATACAAAATTTCATTAAAATATTCTAAAAGATAAAGAAAATATCCAATTTTGAATTACATATAAAATGTAAACGAATAATCTGATTGGACATAACAAACCATTTTTTAATACCATAAATTTCCTTAACATTCTAACCAAATATCAGCAAAATCAGTCAAAATTGAACTTTTTTTCCAAATTGGAACCAAACATATTTTTTTTGTTCATAAAACGAACAAAAGATCACCTAAAACTCAAAGTCCTCATACATTTCCCAACCTTCATACAAAATTTCATCAAAATATCTTCAAAATTAAAGGTCGTATTTGATAATGTTGGAGAGAGAAAGATGACCACATCCCTCTCTGAGAAGAAGTTTGTATCATAGACAGGGAGCGCCATTAGAAAATCAAGGAGGTAGTCTATATCAACATGTCGAATCAACATCTGAATGTATGTCAGATAAGTGCAACCTGATGTGGTTTCTACTACTCCACAAGGTAAAGAAATCCAGGCTTTACAAGGAGAGAAAAAGAAATCAGCATTACCCAAGCCTACATTGTAGTGTGGCTACCATTGGAATATTCAGTTCACCACCATTATTGGAAAATCCTATTTACCACCCTCACAGTCAGATAGTGAATAAAGGCAGTAAAATAGACCAGCCAAAATGTCATGTTAACAACACAAACAAAAGATTTCAATTGTTTGGAAAAAACATTTGAATGTTAGTGACCTTTTTCAAAACTATACATAGTAACTCTTTCCATGTCAGCATATATTTTTGTGAACATCAAGCAGCCTACAGGGGAAAAAAAGTTTAAGAAACACTGATATAGACCAACCAATCTTTTTCTTTTTACAAATAACTGTCACTATGCTATTTTCTTTCATTGATTGCTAGCTGGAATAATCACTGCATTTAATTCATGACAAAGAAATAAGCTAGATAAGTAGACTCTCTTAATTTGCTTGTTTTTTTTTTGTAATTTTTCTGATAGGTTTTTGGAAACATTAAAGAATACAGGTAGCAGTACTAACATTAGTGCATCTGATACTTAATGTTATTGCTGTGTTGGAAGTTGATCGAACAAACTAAAGTTATCTGCTGAAATGTACCTCTTGGTGATCACACAAAAAACTGCTTTGTCTTTTGCAACAATGAACCATATTGCATGAAAATAATGAAATTCATAAACCACTTTATACCCCTCCTAGTTGATAGCAGAGCTCTTCAGTGGAGTGAACAAGTTTTGTTAAATCTATTACGTCAGAAATTATAAAAAAATCATCTAAAGCTGGAAGAGGATATAACTCTGATCAGTAGTCATTCACCTTGGTATTAACTTTAAAACTTTTTATTTATCATGATTGAAGAGTCAATAAATCTCCTCCAATATGCCTATTTGGTTCAATCCTATAATGATTTCAAAGGAAACTGTACAATTTGAATTTTGCAGGATTTTCTTCTGGAAGCATGAATTATCGAAAAAACTTGTCTCATATGTTCACATCGTGAAAAGGGAGAAGTATCAAATGGAGATAAAAGGAAATTAATGTGCAGATACAGAGGATCTTTGCTTTGTGAGAGGTTTAAGTTCTGGTTAAACTTGTTAGTGATGACTTCAGATTAACTAAACTTCTTAATCAGCAGTAATTCTCAGAGCAGCTTCTAAGCAGTGTTTTTGTTTATAAAACTTTCAGTTATTTTACAATGCCAGTGTATCTTTTAATTTCATTATTGTGTTTCTTAACTCATTTGAAAACAATGTGATTATTACTTCAAAAGTAGAAATGATTGTCGAACATAGAAGTTAAGTATTTAGATACTTCTACATCAAATTATGAATTTCAATTTTCATTTGATTTTTAGAGAAATTTCATGTAATGTCATTTATGAACAATTAACTTTGAATTCATGTTTAAAAGTGAGGTTCCAGTGCTTCTGACACTTATTTAATGTATTTTGATTGCTTCATGATAATTTTTAATTAGCGATGCATTATTTTGTGCCAGTTATTCCCATTAAGTGTGTCTCCAATGTATTAATACAATTTCTAAGCTAATCTGATAACCTGTCCTAATTTAACTTTGTTATTAAAAATATGCTTTCTTTGTAAAAGTAGATATCTTAAGGTTTTGAATTTGTCCTCTATCTGCTTTTTCAAATAAACAAAAATATGAGACTTTAAACAAGGCCAAATAGATGGAATTTTCATTGCATGATTGAAAATATTCATACAAAAAGGTTGTGAATCACCTTCTTCTTCCTACAAAATAATATAATGATACTACTTGAAGCTTTTTTTTTTTTTCTTCAACTGTTACACTGACATTGGTATCATAAAGATGAACTCGCAGGTGGTGAGAAAAAGCCAATTGAGCCTTGAAATAAGTTCTGAAACCTGATTGAATCAAAATTGAAAAACAAAATCAAACTTATATCTGAATTCAAGAAAAATCATAATTGTTATAAGAAAATGTCTTAGTTTCCTTCCAATAGATTATACCAAAGCAATGTTTTTGTTAATTTTTAGTTGACAGTGTGTGCAAAAATGTAATGTGACAATTTTCTTTGACTTAAGTATGTACACACTGAATGTTTGCAAATGAAAACATGAAAATGTTCCAAGATAATTTTAGTACAGCCTATCTCTTGTGGCTAATAAAACTATGTTAGCATGTTTTAGTATAATGAAAGTATGATTGCATTCTATGAAGTAACATATTTACTCAGAATTTTATACTATACTTTAAACTACTTTTTTTTTTTTTTTTTTTTTTTTCAAGTTGTTTCCACTTTTACATGATGCTATGGCAAAATGAATTAATAACAATAACTCTCATCAAGTCACAGATTATTATCATTGAAGTTGCCGGAAATAGTTAAATCAAAACTCATTCAATTAACAAAGCTGATTCAAAAAAATATCCTGATGCTTAATGAGTACATTATTCTAGGTAACAAACTTTTTGTTCATTAATTTTATTTTTGCACTGCTCAAAGGAATCTATGCCTGTGAATAACTTTCACCTTCCTGTAATCAAAAGTAAATGATTACAAATTTTTCTGTTAGTTGGATGAAATGTACTCTTTCTGGATTGTAGGCCTCTATTTGATATTTGGCATAAGTTTTATTGCAGAACATTGATAAATATCGATTGACAAACTTCACTTCATTACTATGTATGCAATTGTTAGTGAATGGAAGTTCTCACATAATCTTTGAATAAACCCTACCTATGATATCATGGGTTTCATCATCAGCTAGTTTGTGGGGGGGGGGCTATATCCCCTATCATTTCTGGTATTTAGAAGTCATCACTGATTGAGCTTGAACTCACTAACTACTGGCTCTACTATTTGCGATATATTTATGAAGGTTTTACAATATCTTTCTTTCATGTTATTAGTCAAGAAGAACTTTTTGGATCAGTAATGTATTTCTTGTTTGGATGTGAAGCAATGGTCCTCTTTAAGTGGGACTGCTGCTGTTGCCTTTAACTGGTTCCAATGTAATGAAGTGTTCTATTTACTCTCGGCATCCAAGCACTTTGGCTTATTCAGTTTAACACCAGCTGTCTTTCCCATGTTTTCAACCTTCTTTTTGATTCATTGTCCTTAGGTCTACTCATTGATTTGCCTGTTCTATCCCTCACCCAAAGTTGGAGATACTAAAAATGACGCCTGCTCCCAGCAGGTGTTAGCAGATTATCTCTAGGGAGAATGCAATAAGTCTTTGCTTGCTCTTTCTCTTTCATGTTTGATCCTGTGATTTTTTTTTTTTCCCCTCCTTTTTGAAGGGTATATACGCAGTCTTTATATATCATTCGTTTGTGTGTAAATTTGTGTATGTGTTAGGGAAAGTCTAATGGTGGGTGTTCTGTTGTGCCAAGTTCATTTTGTGAATTGGCTAATCCAGTGAAGCCTCGGGCAGTCTAAGAATGGACTGATTTTTAGATTGGAAGCAGGAATCCCAACCTCACAGTTGGCAGAATGGACATACATAGCGATCTTTGTTGGGTTTTAGTCAGTATGGCACCAATAAATCTTTTATTTTCGGGCTGGTTGATTGTTTCAATTTTGAAGCAGATGCTCATTTGGCAAAAAGATGGCCTTCTCATATTTGGAGAATTAATTCAACACTTACAATCTTCTGCCCTTTACATAGTTTCCTTTGTGGACCAAATCAGACTGTCATTCTTTTTCAAGTAGGGAGTTTTTGAAAAACTTTATACGGGAGTGAAATCTGTTGGTGAATGTCTTTCAAGCCTGATATGAATCTGTATGAAAAAAAGTTTGTGAGAATTCATTACATAAGGTGGCTAAAACCACTGGGTTTTACTAGATGCATACAAATAAAATTTGATCAGTGATAAGATTGTCAATATTAAATGTACAGATTTATTTTTGAAAGTAGATCTTGGAAAGCCAGCTGAATATATTTTCTAATGCTTATCTATGTATGTATAAATTTCAAAGAGGTTGTCCAAGTTAGTGGTAGGGGAATGCCTGATATGAGACTATGGATACATTTTTCTTCTCTTATACTTTGATGAAATAAAGATAATCTCCTGTTCATACATTGCCTCTGATCCCTTATCTCACTGAACTAATTGTAAGACGTTCTGAAAGATCTTTTATGTTTGAATAAAAACTGAGTTTGTTGTGCAAATTATGTTACTATATTTATTCTATTTCTAATGTTTGACTTCAAAGATGTTAAAAAATGAAGGCAAAAAAAAAAATTATCTGCTTACTGTCACTTAATGCCAAATGAAATTTTTTTCCCAAGAATATACAACCGATGCATCCTCCTGATAGTCACCTATGGAGCTGAAATATGGAACGCTACCAAGAAACTGACCCGCAAACTAGGAACTATGCTAATCGCACATGAAAGAATCATGCTTAACATCAAATGGAGAGATCACAAGATAGCACAATATATTAGAGAAAAAATAGGAGTCAGAGACACTATGGAATTGATTAGAAAATTCAATTGGCAATGGGCTGATCATGTTGCAAGAATGGCAGACAACTGTTGGACATCACAACTCACAACATGGATCTCCAGAGATCACACGCATAACTGAGGCTAGTAGAATACAGGATGGGAAGAAGAGCTAGACAAGTGCAGAAAATATTGACTCTGCAACGCACATGATAGAGAAGTGTGGTGAATCCTGGGGAAGGTCTATGTCCAACAAAGGATGATAAAAGACCGATCATGTTGATGATGATAATTTTAGGCTCAACAAGACACTTAGATAACACTGTGCTGCATATTTTAACTATTATCGTTCCTGTGTGATGAGTTATTTTCTAACTGAAAAATGTCAATTATTCCCTTCAAACTTTGTTTCTGTGACTCGAGCAGTGATGATTTGGAATTTATGTATTTCTAATTGAACTACAAGCAAATTTGCCCATTTTAATCACAAAATAAGAAAATCAAGTACATACTAATATCACTGCTCTGGTCACAAAAGAAAGTTTGATAGAAATGGTAGCCATTTTCTCTATTTTTTTTACAAACAAAGAATTAGAAAATAACTCTCACTACCCAGGAACAAAAATTGCATGGTGTAATTGAACTTTCAAGCTATATTTTCCTAAATTTTATCAATTTTTTTCCTCTCAGAAAATAATGTACAATGATGTAAGATTAGTTCTAAGTTGTACCAAATTTTCATCTATTTTTATCGAAGTATCCTTGTTAAAGGAGTAGACTCATCATGGATTCTTACAATATCTTAATCAATTTCAGTGTTGCAATGATATAGTAGGAACTATCAAGTATATAACAAATATATTGAATTACAAATTATCAGGCAACTTGAATTATGAGAGTGATACTTAAACTGAAGATGTTTTTGAGATATGTACTCAGACATGGTACACTTAAAAAAAACTCTTCTCCATGTTGATTTTTTGGTGTCTTGACTGTTCTTATCATTTGTAGAAATTATTTTTGTTTTATTACATATTCCTCTCTTACAAATGTTTGCTTGATGGAGTTGAAAATTTAATTGTTGTATCATACCTCAAATTGTTCTCTGTTCTTTATTGAAACTAGCAAAACTTCTATACTATGATTCAACAATAATAAGTGTTAGCAGAATAAAAGATGGAGAGATGAACTAGACAAGTTCAGAAAGTATTGGCTCAGCGATGCCCATGATAGACATAGTTTTATTAAATATTTGTTGAAAGCATGGGAACAGATACTTGTAGAAAACAGAAGAAACTGACTGATTAGATCAAAATAATTTGAGTATTTTTTTTCTAAGAGTGCGAAAATGGTTTAGCAAGTTGTAGTGAACTTATAAAATATGTAATAATTATATGTAAATACAACCAGATCTTTTTCTAACTTGCAATTCTAGCTCCATAGCATTTTTTCTTTGGTAAATCATGACTGTAAATGAAAAGAATTCATCATATGAAATATATTTTTTCTATCTTTTCATTGTCAGGTTTAATTTGAAAGTAAGTCCTTTTTGTAACGAAGTAACCAAAATTGTTTTTCCTTTTCATTTTCATTTTGAAAAGTAGTAATAAAAATGTATGATATTCTTCAAGTTTGCATTATTTCTATCAAACTAAATCACCACAATTTCACCTTCAATTGAAGCAGTGTTGACATTGCCACAGATTATACTGTACAAGTTAGTTTTTTTTTCATGTACTTGGGTAAGAAGTGTTATTTTCTGATTGATAGTGTAAAAAGTATAGAAAATGTTAATTATTCCAATCAAACTTTACTTTTGAGACCAAGACGGTGATAATTCAAAATCAACAATGGGCAAACTTGCGCATCAGAGTATCACTGTCCTGGATCCAAAAGCAAAGTTTGAAGGGGACAATAGCCATTCTCTTCATCTCTTTAGGATAAGCAATCAAAAAATAGCCCTCACTACCCAGGAACAAGAATTGTGTTGCAGGGTGTTATTGAAATTGTTGTTTGCCTTTGAAGAAAGCTCAGGTGGCTACAATTATCACACTAATCAAATTGTCTTTTGCTTTTTTCAGATCCCCTTCTTCCACGTGTGGTGGCCTTCATTCAGGAGTTCCCAGAGTTCCTGCAGACTGTCGTCCACTGTGCCAGGAAGACAGAGGTTGCATTGTGGCCCTATCTCTTCTCTAAAGTTGGCAGTCCTACTGATTTATTTGAGGTGTGTAGCTTTTTCACTTTCATTTCACCTAGTTCACTTCTAACCCCATACCCTACTCTTCTGTATAGTGAGGAAAGATTATGCTGGTGCAAATCATTTTCTATCTCTCATTCTGAATAGATCAATGTCTTCATTTTGAGGAAATATTTGGGGTTGGGTACCTTGTTACATTCCCTATTCTCCTTGTTTGGAAAAAAAGAAGGAAAAAAAAAGGAAAAATTCCTCTCTATATTGTATATCCATAAATTTGGTCTTGTTGGAAAGCAGAATGAATAATCTTTACAGTAATGCAATTTGTTTTGCATTAGTCACTGATTCAGGAGCCATGATTTAAATTTCACTTAGTCTACTTCTTCCCCATTCCTATGTAGGGAAGAGAGGAAGGATACTTGTGCAGATCATTCTTTATCCCTTGCTCAGAATAGATCAGTATCTTCTGTTACAGGAAATAAATCAAAAGTGTTAGAGGAGAGAGACAAAAAAATCAAATAAAATTAACACGTTATCTTTATTTGTTGCATGTGGCAGCAAATAAAGATGAGTTGATAACTCATTCAATCATTCATTTCTTGTCGCTTGCAGCCAGGCCAATCAAGGGGTGAGAGCCTTTGGCTTGTGTTATTCAGTAGAGATTGGTCTCCTTCTCAAGAGGAGTAACAGGATTGTCAGAGGAGTAACAGGATTGTCAGAGGAGGCTCTCCACATAATCCCCTTTTGCTTATGACACCTGGTATACCTGAATAGTCACCCGCCTAGGTATTGACCAGACTCAATGTTGCTTTACTGCGGTGATTGTTTGAGAACAGGTGTATCCAGTAAGATTTGGCCATAGCAGAGGATAACCTGACTTTTAAAGAGAAATAATTTGTGCTGAAATATTTCAAAATATTTTGTATATTGACATTTGCAAATTTCCATGCATACCATCAGTAAAATTATTCTCGTTTGAAAGTTTCATAATTTAGATGTCAAGATCTTTCCTAATAGTCCTATCAATCTCACTAGTGGCTAATGATGAATATCAAATGTAATAAATCTATCTATCTATATATATATATATATATATATACGTTTATGAATAAATCAACTGTATCAGATTTTTCACAAGTGTAAAATGATGTAGGAATTGTTCTTGACTATTTTTTATGAAATATATTTTAGTCATTAAAATAATGTCTACTACTAAAATTCTCTTTGAAAATATTCTAATGAATCCTGTAATGAATCTTTTCACTAGAGCATGAACGGCACTATTTTAGATGGCCACAATTTGTCACACACTGTCAAGCATCTTGCACTAACACTGTGTGCATGTTCTGCAAAGCTGAGTGGGTTTGAATCAATTTGTCATAGAATACTTTTTTGAATCAAGTTACATCCACATACCAATAGGAAAATGTTTTGAATTGTGAAGATTAGGCTTATTTCATTTATGATAAATGCATTAAAAAAACAAGCATCTTTAAAAATTTTTTTAGTAAGTCTTCTTATCTTATCAATTAGAATTCTTATCAATTTTCAAACTGTTCTTAAAAATCAAAACTTGTACAGCTGTAAAAATTATTGTACTTTCCAATGATACCAAGTTTGTTTAGTTCTCACTAATAATGTACAGAGCAATCTTGATTATCCAAGCAAGACAGTGTGAAGTATTTTGTTTGGATAATTCATTGTTAGCATAACAGATCCAATCATAAAAAAAGAAGCCATACAGAACACAATTCTGTGACTTCTGAATCTTGTTTGGATAATCTGAATTTCATTTTGATGTTCAGATAATTTAGGTTTCTCGGTACTTTTCTTTCAGGTTGAAATAGTATATAACAAATGTGTGAGTGTGTGTGTGAAATGCAAAGCTGGGTTTTATTGATTCAGTGCTATTTGAGAGCAGATGCTCTGCTATATACAAAGAATATCGACAGGTGTTGACAGATCTGTTTTGACATTTAGTACTTTATCTTCAAGTAGTCTGCCGAGTTGTCAAATATCAGATTTTACTTGAAAAAATGTTGGACGCAATATATGTTCTGTTCAATGTACATGAGTGTTTTTTTTTCTTTCATTCGCATTCTCTTTGATCTCTTTTCCTGTGTTGATCATAAATTAGAAATAATGATTCAATTTCAGTCTGAAAATTCAAATATGAACTCCATTCCTTTTGCTGCACTAGGTTGCACCTAGTTTAATATTCCTAACCCAAACCATTGTGTTATTAGCAAACAACTTCTTTACATCATTTATTACATTTCCTTAACCTTGGTTAAGCCACTAATTATTTCTGATGAGTTAATTCCATGAAAAAAAATCAATGGATGTACAGGTTTCTCTCCTATCCAAAAGTAGAACACCCCTATAGAAGTCTTTAGCAAAGAAGCAGTTTCCATCAATTCATATGGCAAAAAAATACCGAGCATTCCCAGACCCCCAAAATTGTCAGTATGGTGTGTCAAGTTGAGCCATTCAGAACCACAGGAGGCATTGGTTTAGAAGAATGAGTAAGAGGGTGTGCACTGACTCTATAATGGCTCTCTGCAAAACAAGAACGGTACACTATTTTCGCTTTTTCAGTTGTTTTTTCTTTTTTTTTTTTGTGAAAGCATAAAAGTAGTGTAGAGAGAACTTTCGAAAAGTTAGGATTGCCTATATTTGAATTCTATTGGATGATTTGTACCCCCCCCCAAAAAACCCCGTTTCAATGGAAGAGTCCATTGTATGTATTTGAATTCTATTGGATGATTTGTACCCCCCCCAAAACCCCCGTTTCAATGGAAGAATTCATTGTATGAAACGATGGGTAGGAGATTTTTATCTGTTGACTTATTACTTCAATGTGGAAGAGTTCATGGTTATGGGCAGAGAACCAAGAAAATCTCACTGTTCATTATATAAATGAATTCTATTCACTCTCTACTCATTCTGTCTCATTTTTGTGATGCTCTATTAGTTTGATAATAGTTTGAATAGTTTTGATTCTGAAGCCAAGTGGCTTGACTTTCAGTCTACCAATGTCAAATATTTCTAAGTTCCCTATCATTTGTACTCACCAGATTCATCATCATCATCATCAGTCTTTTAGCGTCCGTCGTTGGACATAGACCTTCCCCAGGATTTGCCACACTTCTCTATCATGGGCGTCACGGAGCCAGTACTTCCTGAACTTATCTAGTTCATCTCTCCATCTAATATTTTGCCGGCCTCGGTTGCGCATATGGTCTCGGGGAATCCATGTTGTGAGTCGTGATGTCCATCGATTGTCAGCCATTCTTGCAACATGGCCAGCCCACCGCCATTTGAGATTTTTTATGGATTCTATGATGTCTCTAACTCTTGTCTTTTCCCGTATGTGTTGTGCTGTTTTGTGGTCTCTCCATGTGAGGCCCAGCATTATTCTTTCATGTGCACGTTGCATGGTTCTCAGCTTACGGGTCTGTTTCTTGGTTAAGTTCCATGTTTCAGCTCCATAAGTGACTATTGGGAGGATGCATTGGTTATACACCCTTCTCTTTAGGATTAATGGGATCTTATTATTTTTGAAGGTTGAGCTAGCTCTGCCAAAGGCTTGCCATCTTAGTGTGATTCTTCGCTTGATTTCTTCTTCTTTTGAGGGTCTCATGGAGATTCGTTGCCCTAGGTAGATGTAGTGGTCTACTTTCTCGAGTTCTGTGTCCTCGATTTCGATCTTAGTGTTCTTATCTCCAATGTGGTTGTTGCACATGATCTTCGTCTTGCTGAAGTTCATGTGTAGGCCGACTTTCTTGCTCTCCTCATTTAGTTCATCTATCATTAGTTGGAGGTCTGCGAAAAGGGCTATGTCGTCTGCGAATCTGAGGTTGCTCAGATACTCGCCGTCTATTTTAATTCCTTTACTCTCCCAGTCTAGCCTTCTGAAGATCATCTCGAGGCAGGCTGTGAAGAGTTTAGGTGAGCTGGTGTCACCTTGTCTTACTCCTTTCTGGAGCTGGAAGGGGTCCGAGTCTTTATGTAGCCTGATAAATGAGCTGCCGTGATTGTATATATGTTTCAACACTTCAACATATACTGGATCTATACTAATAAATCTTCTGTTAAATGTTAATGTAAATATTTATTAATTTATAATATATATATATATATATATATATATATATATATATATATATATATATATTCTTAATTTACAAACCAAAACATGATTTGACATGGAAGAATTCTTTGCTGTTTTTTTTTTCTTCACAGTTTACCATGTTGCTACGTTAATATCAATGTAGTGATGTCCCTGGTATGTTATCTGGTGGTGATACTGTAATAATCTTAACTTTTGTTCTATGTATTATACAATTCTATAAATCAGGCGTATGATTTATTCAACTTTTCCTATAGTTATATATTGTATTTTCAATAGCCAATAATTTTTGTTATTCAATTGTTGGGCTCAGCTAAAATTCCTGAACGTAAATAGATGCTGTTAAATTTAGTATTTAACTTTTTGTACTCTGACTTCTTGAAAATTCCCACAATTTGATCCTGATGATTTTTCCGATCAAGTTAGTGTACAGCATTAGTAGAGGTATGTGCTCTGAGTGCTCTCTGGTTTTGCGTAGTTTTTTTTCACTTTTCTTGTGGACATATACACACGCACACCTTGTATAGTTCTAGACCTTTTCCGAAAATAGGTATTATCTTTTTTATTGACATTTTACTTTGAAGTTTGGTCTTGTATGTTTGTTTTTTTTTTTTGTTCTCAACTGCTTGTATATTCAAGAAGATATTTTTATTGTCTGAGAAGAACATCTTCACCCTAACCTTAATATTTTTTTTCCTAAAGAAACTAAAATAGGAAAAAAGTGATTCAAAATAATTCTTTTGTATATATTCGTCCTTTTGTTTTTTGAATTGACTTTTTAACTTCTGATGCTGTCAGTGTCAGTTATAACTGAAAGCGTTTTACTTGGTTCTGCAGTAAAACCTTTGCTCAGGCCTTTTTGCTTTTGAGTGTCTAAGAATCTATTATTACCCCTGCTAGCAAAGTCTCTCAAAGGTGGTTATATTTTCATTCTGTTTTATTTATTTACTAGTTTATCATTGCTATAAAAAAATGTTGGCAATCTATATACTCAAAGTTATGTATGTATTTATGTTTATAATCCTATAACTTGAGAACTACACATCTGATCCAAAAAATAACACCATGGTTGAATTCGGCTCATCTATTTCATTACACGGCACAAATTTTGGGGTCAATTTCAGAAAATAATTGATTTCTTTAGACTTTTTTGCATTATTTTACATCCAAAATTTGTCCAGCCAACAGCTTGTACTGGGCAGTCAGTGTTTTTCCAAAAGTAGGTAATGTGTTTGTGTCAGGGAGGTGATAATTTAAAATAGTATCCAGCCAACAGCTGTAGCCCCCCCTCCACTCTGATGGGGAGGGTTTTCAATTAGTATATAAGTAATTTTGCAATCGTTATAATGTAAAAGCTCAGAATCTAAAGAATTGCAATTAGATTGAAGCTCAGAATATAAAGATAAGGTGTGAAACTGTTTTGATTGTCATTATGTGCAATCAACTTACATTTTTATTCATTGTAAGAGTAAGTCTTTTAAGGGAAGTAATGCTTGTGTGAAATTATGAAAGTTATTTCGCTTGTGTGGCTCCGCAACGCCCATGATAGAGAAGTATGGCGAATCCTAGGAAAGGTCTGTGTCCAATTACAGACATTGAAAGACTGATGATGAACAGACAGACCAACCAACACACAGTATTATGATAGTTTATTTTCTGATAAGTTATTTTATTGCATCAAATTTAGTACTAAAATCCTGAAAATTTTTTTAGAATTATTTCATCAGTGTTGTAGATCTGAATGTATTTGCAACTTCATACTTATTACTAACAATTTCTACTAAAATTTTCAACTCTTCAAAATAGTCCATTGGCTTTATATACTTGAAAATAACATGCCTAGCTCATTAAAAATAGGGTTGCATCGACTTGGAATATTATGTAATTTTACTGAATACATAAACAAAAATTAAAAAATATACATTTAATTTAAGAAATGTGATAGCTATAAAGATTCGAGGTCCAGAAATTTAAAGATTAAAACTGAATTCTTTTAGAAAAGAATAATATAAAGAAAAGTTTTATGAAATTGGAATATGTACCAAGATCTGTATATAAAAACTGAATATGCATTCTTTTTGTATAATGAATATGTATAAAGATGTAAAAAAATCAGTATATTTTCTGTCTCTTATGGTCAGGCCAACTAAGATGGATTTTTAATTATTAGTCAACTATATTTCTTCTTTTTGTGCGTATTTAGATATCGATTTTTCTAATAACTGATATTTTATATTTTGGTCTTTCTATGTATTCAACTTATTTACCTCTGCTGACAAAATTCGTGGAGGTATATGTATTCACCCATGTCCGTCTGTTGGTCCACTTGGTATCTCTGAAATTCAATGAAATTTAGCTGCAGGAAAAAATGATTGAATTGGAAGATGAATCCAGATATTTCTTTTGAAGATGGATACTTTTCCATTTTTCTATTTCATTTATTTATTTATTCACTCATGTTTGCCCATGCAGTATCTCCAAAAGTTCTCTATAGATTCCAGTGGTATTTTGTCGAAGGATAGGCCGTGAGCTGAGAAAGAACTGATTGAATTCTAGGATGGATCCAGGAATCTTTTTCTTACAGTTACCTCCCCTGCATCCAAGTATATTTAAACCAACTTTTATTCAGTTCATAGTGACAATGTGGTTGGCAGACATATGCAGTCTCTGTCTGCGTTCTAATTTTGGAACTGTTACCATGTCTGTTTTTTATTGTATGTTTATATAAACTGCTGTGCTTGAATTGAAATTTGTCTTTTTTTATTACAAAACTTTCTTAAAGTGTTTTTTATTGACACTCTGTGTACTTGGAGTTTGAACCAGCCTTTACCATCCAGCAAGTATTTTTCTTATTAGGAACCATGTTAAGGATTCTAATTTCACTGTCTTTCCCTTTGACTCTTCTGAAATAACTTTGGCTGCAACAGCCTACATTTGTGCCGCTTCTATTACTACATCCATCAATCAAGCACTCTGCTGTGTGATTATTAAAATAAACAGATCTGGTTAGTCATCCAATCGAAACCATGATATGACTATCTTTTAACTATATGCTGCGTTAGGGATGATCAGTTGAAAACTTATTAAAAAAGCAAAATCAATGAATAAGCAACTACTCTTGATTGTTGTTGGCTTACTAAAAGTCTGAATTTTCAAAAAAACAACTGGAAATGTTGCATAATAAGGAATAAATCTTCTAATTTTCACACCTCTACTGTTGATGCAGCCTGTACATTTGGTGCATACATGTGTATAGCCAGACAACCAGCATCACTTAAAAACTGATAAAACCTATGTTGACAGTTTTGGTTGATGGTTCTTATTTGCCTTTAACGTAGCTGGCTGTTTCACGTGTGTAATTCTCTACTGAGCAAAGATACCTTCATTCTTCAACTTTCTTCTAATTTCTCTCTCTCTCTTTCTGTCTAAAACTTTCTCTTATAAAAGTTAGCTTATGAATATTTATAAGAAACAGTGATGAAAAAAAAAAAAGAAAAAAAATAGACTGTAATCTCATTAGTCTTAGAGCAATACATCTTCATGTGTTATATTTGTCAAGGTTATTCCTCTTATGCAAATATTATTCCAAATCCTTTTGTGGGGACAAACTGTTCTGACTGCCAATCAGTGAATAAGATTCGAATTCTAACTTTTTTGATGTATGGCTTCTGTCATACTTTGCCAAGCTTTTCTCATTGCATGCCCATTTCTGTGTCTCTAATATAATACAACCTAACACCGTGGCCCAGTGGTAGAGTGCTCGCCTCCAATTCGGAATTTAATATTTCAAAGACGGTACTATGTGCCAATCTGCTAAGCACTCAGCTAAGACACAATTGAGGAAGCCTAGAGAGAGATGGGTTCTGTCAGGCTATCTTGCCTAAGATATCTCTAATGGGCAGTATAGAAAACCCTTTGCTGGCTTATTGCATCAAGGACCCAATAATACACACACAGCCCTCTTTTGTGTCAATGTACATAAACATTTGTTTATTTATTATTCTATTGTTTGTATGTTACATTTTCTTATGTAGAAAGAGTTTTATTTGATTTTCATACAAGTATTTGTTAATGTACCTGTGTGTATTTCTAAGCAATGTAAATCAATATAATCATGACTTTTTTCAATAAGTTATGTACTTATATACTCGCTCACACACTTTTTTATGTATCTATACTTGTACTGTGGATTTGTATGTATTATTAGTAGGTATATATGAGTTTTGCTTTGAATCTCTATTCTGATAATTTGTGCCATTAAAATAGAAAGAAACCGTCTTCATTTTTGGCCAATGATCAGAAGAAAAACAAATGCATCTGCCTCGTGAGTAACAGACAGATTCAAATCTCTGAATTGTCTTTCTATTCTTTTGTTCTAATTTTTTAAAAATTTTTTTACTTTCAATTATTTACCTGCTTCCAAGAATTCTCAGTGGATTTTCAGAATGTGGCACTCAGACTCTCTTGAACTGTCTGTACTTACAGAGTTTGTTCTACTTGTTTATGCCAATTTTGTTTGTTATCTTACATTTCTGTTGTGGCACAAAAGTTAATTGAAAACTTATCTTTTCTGTTTACTCTAAGCTTTCAAGGACACTGCAGTGTGGTTGTTGATACAAAAGTTCTAGAATTTGTTTTTTTAATTTCAAGTGAAAGAAACTTAATCAAAAGAATCTTATTGAAAATTGATCTTTTTTTTTTTTCAACTGTTATAGCTAAATCATACTTATAGTATCCCTATTCTGTCAATAATACTTGCTTCAATTAGTCACTGACAGTCCTTTTTTTTTTCCTGATGTTAATTAAGACTGGAATATGGGTGATAAGTCAACTATAAATCACTTATAAGTGACTCATACATTTGATTTAATTCCCCGAATGGTTTATCTAACAAATTTGAGATTAAGATCCAAGGAAATGAATTCGGTTTTATTTTACAAAGAAATATTGTCAAATTATATCATTTCTTCACAACAGATGCATTGCAGCTTGATACTTTTTCGGGACCACTGCATTAATGGTTAACTTTTTTTCAAATATTTGGGTTGTATATCTGGTACTTTTTTTTTCTTTGTAGGTCATTTTGACTAGACACAAAAAGCATGCTGAAAACTTTGTCAAGTTTTTTTTATTCTTGGTATAAGATTGACTTGTTTAGTGGCCTTTAATCTAATTTTGGCCGTATAAATCTGGCTTCTTTGCTTTAAAATTCTTGGTGCAAAAGAAAATTGTAAGAGCTTATGACTTATGTAGGTGTCACTTGGTCAGAATGTTAACCGAGTGTGGCAGGTTATGACCGGTTTTCCTTTTGAGTAAATGTGATATCAAATTTGAGAACTTTTCAAGAGAGAAGGAATTTAATTTAGTCCTATACTTTTACCAATATACAATTCTTACAAGAGTGTAGAAAAGTATATTGATCACTAAAAGGTTTTCAGCAATCAACTGGCGTTCTAAAATTATTAGATTCTTGTGCAAATAGATTTTAGTGAAATGTCGAACAGTATATAGTGAAAAGGGAAAAAAATTGTCTTCAGTTTTCATTTTGCAAATTAGATTCTCAGTTTTTAACTTTTGTTTTCTCTTTGAAGCCAATAAATGTGAGTATTACTTTCAGTTGGAAAAATTATGCCTTTAAAAATGTTCACAAAAATTTAATCAACTAGTTTCAAATGTGACTAGTCAAAATAATGCCTATAAGAACAGCTGAAAAAAGGACTGTGGACAAGAATGTTGTACCGCAGATAACTAAAATAACAATTTGAACATAAGTTGGAAAAATATAATTCTAATTGATTCTGTATTAACTGAAAGACCTTTTATATGTATGTATATTGGTTCTTTCATTTTGTCCCCCACTCCCCTGTGTCAAGTAGCCTCACACTTCTGAAAAGGAGAAGGTGTTCAGCCTCATCCAGAAACATCCTGGGAAAAGACAGTTCTAAGGCATTATCTTGCAGCATTTCTACTTTTTCTTCAAGTCATATAATATTACAAATTAGTTTAAGAAATCGTTTCAGTAATTAATGATACATCCTACTAATAATTAATTGTCTGATTTTACTCACCAAAGAAATGTTCTGTTTGTGTGTGAAGGATAATTTTTCATCTAACAGACATTCTTTTTAATTTTTTTTATTTCACAACTTATAAGTTTAGAGTTGTGAAATATACAATGAAGATCTTTGTGTGCATGACTCATTCTCACAAAAATGACTGATATTCCTAATTTTTTTCAGACTAAGCAGAGAATTAGTTTTGTTTTGAATTTTAAAGTTATCAATCACTTTTTGCATTATATCTTAATAAATGAATTTGTTTGAGTGTATAACTCCTGATTTCAGGAACTTCTTAATACTGCTCCTAATAGATAGTAGAACTTCTGTGAATAGAATGAAATATAATGGAGATCTTCAGTGAATAAAATAGAAAAAAAGTTCCCGAAGGTGGAAGGGAGATAAATTTAATCTGCACTTATTCCTCGTATAATATAATATTTAAAATTTTTTTTAAATATGAATTTATGAGTTAATTACTTTCAAGTACTAATGATGATCAGAGAGTATTCTAACCAAAACTGATTAAGATTTGCAAAAAAAAAAAAGAATTCTATTTCAAGTGCTGAAGTTTCCACTTTCAAAACCAACTTGGTGAATGCAGTCTTTGTGAAATTTCATAAACAGTTCCCTCTCTTCTGTCGTTATCAGTATTGAACTAATAAAAATGTCATTTATCAAGGGAGGAAATATTTCTGATGACATGATTATAAAACGGCCTGTTTGGTTTCGATAGTGTCGAGATTTTTTCTCCCGATTATTTTCTCCTGTGCATTCTCACCAAATTGAACGATCGGAACTTTTCACCGAAGAAAATTGATCTCGCTTTTCTTCCCCTGTGACAACACTTCTCAGAGGCAGAAACTGTGCCAAAAAGCCTTGATTAGGTGCTAGGCAGCATCCAATAAAAGTGGACGTTTGGGAGCCATTTGCCTGATTGGTATCCTCTACTATCACTTGCACTTAATAATGAACATCACATATTCTGAAGCCAATGGTTATCACTTGTCTTCATGTTCACAAAGAACAGAATGTGTGAATGAATTCATTCGTCAGAATAAGTGAAATTTAGGAGATTGAAGACAATGGTTGCTGCTCTCAAACTACATTGAATATATTGGCCCAATCCGCATTACTGACTTTTGAAAAAGGTCGAGTTTGAATGTCTGGTGCCAATTGATTCCCTGTACCAAAACAAAACTAATTTGTCGAAATGATGTGGCTGAAGGTTAGAGCAGAACTCATTTCTTAGAAATAAATAAAAATTCAATCACGGACTATAGTGTTGGTACTCGTTTGAGTTCTTTCTCCTATACAAAATTTGTCTTTTTCTCTTGTTCAACTGAATTCTTATATTTAGACTTGTACCATACACCAAACAAGCATAATATTCTGGTTTTTATTTATTAACTCTTCTATATTTGGTTAGCAAAATGTTAATTTAAAGAAAAAAAATCTACTTACAATAGTGAGGAGAGCAGATGTCAAATAAGTGTAAGAAGTTAAGTATTTATCTTCATTCATCTCTGCCTATGTACGACAGTGCGTGTCTATCTTTCTGTCTGTCCGCACGATATCTCCAAAAGTTCACAACAAAATCTTATGGAAGAGTTGGTCATGAAGTAATGACAAAGTGATTAACTTTTGTGTGGGTCCAGGAATTTGTTTCAGATCAATTGATATATTTTTCCATTTTTTTCTTTACTTTTTTTTTGTTTGTTTTTGTTCATGTATTTGCTAATGTCTGTCTATATGATATTTTGAAAAGTTCAGAAAGAATTCCAATTTGTTGAAGGATGGACTAAGGAAAGAGTGACAAAATTTTGGGGTGGATCCAGGGATCTTTTTTTCCAATTTAGTGTTCATCATCATCAGGTATACACTCTCTGAGTGCTTTCTGGGATCTAGTGATTTTGCTGATGACCTACACTTCCAAGTCAAATAATGTTTGGCATCAAAGTTATATTCGACAGGAAAGACTGGAGAAATCTTGATTTGGAGATTCTATAAATGAAAGAAATGTTAATCTACTGCAAGTTGTATCTGAACATGATAGAAGACTAATTATAATTTATGTTATTCATCATAAGAGATCTATGTTAATAAGGAATTTGAGTGTCTTCTTGTTCATTGAAGTGTCCTAATTTTATGCCCTAGCTTCTGTTATTGATAAAATAGCATCATATTGATCATACATATCGATGGATTTTCAAAAATCTCTCACATTATGTAGGTACAATCTGAATAAGAGATTATTTTTTTTTTTTCAATCTTTAAGGATTCTAACTTGCAAAGATTCTATTCTGGTTTTCTCCCTGGAATGATGATGAACTATACAAAATTTCATAATAATTTTTTACTCTTTAATTCAATATGAAAATCCAGAGCTTAAATCAAGAGGAATAACTTTTGATCAGTTATTTCCCTCGCACTCTTGGGCAATTTTTTTACAATTTTTTTTAACTATTCTATTTGCTAGAGAGTTCTTTTTAAAAAAAATTCTAATCATTGATGAGTTCTATTGTTTTTTGGAGTGGTTTCAAGTAGTTCATGAATTTAAGAGTTACTGATGCTTTCTTCACTCAGTTTGCTAAAGTTAGTAAAATGCTGAAGGTGTAATTAGAAATAAATTAAAGTGTGTGTGTGGGGGGAGAAATCAAAAGAGGGAAAATGGAGCCGGAAACAAAACTGTTAAGATCCAATGATAGGATGAATCCTTGCCTTTTTTTTTTTTCTTTTTTCCTGCATTAAAGCAGAACAACACTGGATGGTGTGGTTTTTACTGATTTTAGATTCACATGCAAATACAGAGTTTTTATACATCTATATCAGTGAATGATTCTTACGATAATTACATTGTGCAAGCCAATTTTTGTTCCTGAGTAGTGTTATCTCATAATTACTTTATTGTAAAAAGTATAGGAAATGGCTATTATTGCTTTCAAACTTTGCTTTTGTGACCAAGACGGTGATATTCTTATGTAATTGTTTTTCCTACTTTGTCATTAAAATTGCACAAATTCACATATTCGATATGAGTAGATTTCTAATTATCATTCTCCTGGTCACAAAAGTAAAGTTTGAAGGGAATAATTGGCTTTTTCTATACTTTTTAGACATAATCAATTAGGAAATAATGTTTATTACCCAGGAACAAAAAAAAAAAATAGTGAAATCATGTTACACGGTCTTGTATATCAGTTTTCTATTACTTGATTTAAAAAACTCCTAATATAACATGTTTGGAAAAAGTCTACTCATGAAATACAAGTGCCATGACTAATCTACCATGTAAAACAGTATTCTGTCTCTCTCCTATTTGCACTTTCTTCCCTTCTATTCCTGGTTGTCTGTCTTTCTTTCATAGTATTTAATCCACGTTGACCTTCTTCCATTTCTGCTTTCTCTCTCTCTCTCTCTCTCTGCATGTCAATTCACTTCTTTCTCTACCCCTATCACTGTTTTTCTCTTTGTACCCTTTAGCTCTTTCACACCTTACAAGTACAGCTGTTGCCCCCTCCTTCTTTGTCATCTCCATTTTCTTGCCTTTCTATGGAGTTATTGTGACCTGGCATCAATCAACAAAGTTATTGCTGAAGAGCAAAGAAGTCAAATAAACTAATCCGATCTTCTACATTTCAATCTGCTAAGTAAGTCTTATTAATTGAATAACATTTCCAAGACTTTGTAGATTTAATCTTGTTACAGAATACATTGTGCATTGAAGCAAGTGTTGACTGCACTTGTTGGTTCATGTTGGGGGGGCCAAATCCAAAATTACATTTTAAAAATAACAATGATGGTGACATGATGGCTGTCTTTGCTTTATTTGAGAGAGAGAGATTTTAAACATTCTGAAAGGAACTGAGGCTAGAATTGAACATAATCACTAAAATTCATGGACTGCTGGTAACCAACGCTTCTGTGAATGGCATGAAAATTATAGATTTTGTGGATTGGATAGAAATCTAAAAAAAAAAATACCCAGAGTTCAAGGGAAAGTAACTTTATTTGGAAGTTGAAACTTTTTGAATATGAATTTGAATGTTAAGACTGTTGGTTCGTTTCCTGGTATGAGCAAAGAGTGTGGAAAACTCTTCAAGGACCAATATCCCTGTGCACTCTGCAGCTAATTGTTTATGCTGTATTGGCTGTAATAGTTGCACCCACAAATCCTCCAAGATTATGTGTACGCAATGCTGGACTGTATCTCAGCTGCTTCTGGTACGTAGTAAGATCATTGAAACTAGACATTGCAAAAAAGTTTCTGGTTCAAGTCCCTTGTTACAGAAAGATGCATTTCTTGAATAATTGATTCTAGGCAATGTTAAATCACACTGGTATATAACTGAAAATGGCATCCTGAAAGAAGTATTGAAACTGGAGATAACATTGGTTGTATTGTACCTTTATTTCTAGTGTAATTGTGCATAGTGCAAGCATACTATTGTTCTTCCATGTATTTATATTTATTTATTCTCATTCAACTCATTTTTGGTTCTTTTTCTCCTATTGTTTAAGAGCCATACCATCTCTAATTGTTGGATCTCAATGCCATGTATTTTGCTTACAGTTTTGTTTTTTTTATCTTCAAGGTTTTAGAGGGAGTGGGGTTCTATTTACTATGTAACTATAATGCTAAACTAGATCTCAACTTTCTGCCATTCGTGTGGAAGTACAGTTTCAAATTATTTGGTTATTTGACTTGTGAAGGTTGTAAAAAAAAATTTTTGGTTGTGATTTTTTGTGATTTCATTAAAGTTTTGGGGTGGGAGGCTGCACTGTGGTGCAATCACGCTTTCAGTTCCTTCAGGAAATTCACCTGGTCTAGTTTGTTCTTATTTTTCTTTTCTCTTATCTTTCTTCCTCTCTGTTTATTTTTTTCCTCTTATTTTCTGCCTTCACTCATTGTCTATGTCTTAGTTTATATATTTTTCATTCCTTTTTTTCAATCAGTCCAACTCTCTAGTAGACTGTTCCTTGATTCCAGGTGCCATGTGCATACTCATGAAAATAGAACTTTTATTTACTGTACAGTAAGATATAGATTGGTTTTATTTGTATTCAACAAAACAAAAAGCCTATAAAACTATCTCCTCTGGCATTTTACGCATAAAGCATTAGAAAATTTCTCATCTTTATTGTCTATATACTTCATACTAATAAACTAGGGGACTTTATTTCATGATTGTTCGAATATACTAGTTTGATGATCATCCTTAAAACAAATTTAGCAAAATCTGCTCAAGACTATTTATATGTCTGTCTTTAATTATTATTCATTCGACAGATATTTTTTTTACCACTTTAAATGTCTATGAATGAAAATAATTATTAATTTACTGAAAGATTAAGAGATAATAAGGTTTGTATCCAACCATTCAATGGAATGGTTTTTAAAGGTTTATAATCGTTTTGGCTAATAGATTTTGAAACGTGTCTTTTCATATGTGTTTCCTATATACATCATCATTATGTTTGGTTGTTACAGATAATTTCTGCTGTAAATTTGATTGTATACTTATATTTTGGTTACTTTCCAATGCATTTATGATTGTAGAGATTAAGAAAAGTAATGTCTACTATAAAGCTCCTATGATAATTTTAAGGCTAGCTTAGAAGTAGCCAGCAAGGCCATGGATGATCTTTTCTGTTCTTTTCTTTAGCTCTCAAATTCATATTGGGAAATTTAAACGTATAATCAAGGGAGTACCTTCTGATTAAAGTTACTTCCTTTTTACTTTTTGTAATTCTAAAAATTCTTCTTTAATCCAATTCACTTATAGTTCCATTGGGGTGGGGATCTATTTATTGAAGAAATCCATGGTGGTTTCAAGTGGTTCATGGATCTTAGCGTTAAATGAAGGTGTTAATTCTCATTCCACTAGTGCATATTCAAATTTGGAAGAAAAAATAACTTTTGTCTATATTTTCCTATTGGACGTCTTAACAGTGTGAACATTGTAAGAGGAAAATTTATCTTTGAGTACAACAGTTAATCTTGCTTTTTAAATGTTTCTAAAATAAGAATTCAGCTTATGAGCAGACAAAGTAATAGTCTCTCCATATGTAGAGAAATCAAAAGTTTATATTTTGCTTGTTTTATCACTATTTTTGCATAAAACAATTCATGAAATTATAATATTTAGTCACTAGTTTCACAACTTGTGAAGTGGCATGAAAAAATATTCAACTATAGTTTTCTTGTTGTGAGGGGAAAAAGTAGATGTAATAATGTTAATCTTGATAAACTGTGGGAAACATCCTCAGGACCTGATTAGTAAGAGTACAAATTTTGGTCTGTGAGATGATTATAAGCATTCAAACATGTAACATTAGTAAAATGGAAATTTTAATGTAAACCCTAAGTTATTTTACATGATAAGTGCCCAACAAACCATTTTTTAAAAGTTGATATTTTCCTTACTTTTAGAGCTACAATTGAATTGAAATAAAACCGCCGCAAAGTCTGATTTCACAGAGAGTGCAAAATTGACAGAATCTGGACGAAAGATTTGAAAAAATAAAAAAAATATTGAAACAGGATTAAACATTAAACATTGAAGGGTCATCTACAAAAATCAGAAATACCAAGTCCAAATTTTGAAGGGGTACAAGTACGTTATATTTTCGCAGTGTACTGCATACATTTTGCTCTGTGTATTAGTTTTTCTTCTCGGTACATCATCATCATCCTCAGTCTCTGATTGTCTGTTGTTGGACATAGACCTTCTCTAGGATTAACTAGACCTTTCTATCTTGGGTGTTGCAGAGCCAATATTTTCTGCATTTTGTCTAGTGGGTCTCTCCATCTTGTATTCTGCCGACCTTGGTTTCACATGTGATCTCTGAGGATTCATTTTGTAAGTAGTGGTGTCTATTAGTTGTCTACCATTCTTGCAACATGACCAGCCCATTGCCATTTGAGTTTTCTAATGCCTCGGACTCCTGTTTTTTCCTCTAATATATTGTGCTGTCTTGTGGTCTCTCCATATGATGTTGAGCATGATTCTCTCATGTGCATGTTGCATGGTTCTCAGTTTGAGGATTTGTCTCTTGGTTAGGTTCTATGTTTCAGCTCCATTGGTGACTATCACGAGGATGCATTGGTTGTATACTCTTCTTTGTAGGACTTATGGAATTTTCTTATTCTTATTCTTGCTCTGTCGAAAGTTTGCCATCCTAGAGTGATTATTCACTTGATTTCTTCAAGGAGATTCATTGTCCTAGGTAGATGTAGTTACTACTTTCTCCAGTTTTGCATTTTCATTTGATCTTTTTGTATTTATTTCAGTCATGTTTGTTGCACATACACATATTGTTTACATTGCAATAGATTTTGTTTTTCAAGTTAGTGCTCTAAGATTCACTTGGGAAAAGAAGTGTCTGCCTACTTAGAGAGACTTCCTGAAGTTGATTCCTAAAAGATGCACTCATATTTCAGCAGTAAATTAATCATTCAAAATCATCCTCCTTATACATAGAGAGGCTTTACATTGCAAATACTTATGAAGATAGGAACTCTGCTCAAATTGATTTTTTGATTAATTTTATTAACTTGCCATTGTTTTTTAGGTTTGTTTTTGTTTTTTTTGCAATAGCCACTCATATTCTTAGAAAAAAAGCCAGCAATTACATTATTCCACATACTCTGTTGGCTATCATTCATAGAACTATCTTTGGATATAAACTGACTGTCATTGCTTAATGACCTGCACTTGGCTGACCATTCTAGTCTGATGGTCTAAATGGCATTGAGTTATGTGTATTAAGAAATCAATAACTAGAGGAATAACTATTGATTTAAGATACTTTCTTTCAACTATGGGTAATTTTTAAAAATTCTATCTGACATAAGTTTAACAAACTTTGTTGCCTCTACAGAAGAGCTCTGCTGTCAATTAACATAAATATCAACTGGTTATGATGTCTGGAGTCAATTGCAAGCTCTAAGCCTTTTTGTTCATTTTATTAGCATTGTATGTTGGTGCTGACCAGTCATGTGAATTGTTTCAGGTATTCTCTTTTGTTACCTTCCTAATTCCTCTATCCCTTATTTTTCAACTTTGTATCTCTTCCTTACTCTGGGGCAGATTTCCGTCTGTATTGGGAAACTTCAGTCTTGGATGAATAATTGCACTGTACAACATTTTTTTTTCAATCCTGGGAAACAAGTGTTATTTTAGAATTGATTATATCTAAAAAGTATAGAAAATATCAGTGATTCCCTTCTAATTTTACTTTTGTGGCCAGGACAGTCATGATTTGAAATCTAATTGTTTCTGTTTGGACAGTGGGAAATTTGCATATTGTTAATTACATAGAGAAAGAATCATATCAGTGTTCTGGTCATAAGCAAAGTTTGAAAGGGAAAGAGCCATTTTCAATACATTTTACGCTTAAGCACTTATAAAAACACTATCACTATCCTGGAACAAAAAAAAAAAAAATCATGTTGACGTGGTGTTATCCAACCGAGAACTACGGGGAATGAATGGAACATTTAAAAAGGTTGTTTTTCAAAGATTTTTGAGAATAATTTAATTTAGAAAACTGCCAGTCAGATTTGCTACCACAATTTTTGGTCTAGCTGTAGAATTTCTTTGGTTTCAAAAATTCAAATTATGTGGTGATGATGATGATGATAATAATGATAAGAATATCTACTTGTATAAAATTTGGTTCAGTGTTAGAATAATGGGGTGAAATCCATAAAACATAAAGTTCCTTTCCTAAGTTAATAGAACTTATATATAATTATCATTCCTAGAAAAAAACTGCCTGTCTCTCATTGCTGACATCAAGCATAGGAAAGGAGATGTATCGTTATTGCTAATATCTAGAAGCAGGTATGCTGGATGGGAAAAAATCGAAGCTTCATCCTTGAGACTATTCCAATGCCTGTGTTGGGTAAGACTTTGAGACTCTAGAAAATCTTCCACTCTGAATCACATGATTTGGCAATAATGGTGTTTAAACTTTTTGAAACTGATCTTCTAAGCTGTTCATGTGATTTACTTGAAAGTTATCTTTGATAAAATGCTTCTTACCGAGAATAACCAGGGTTACTTGATCTGGTAATTATGATGTTTGAACTTGAGTGGATGCTTCATTGAAATTTTGGTTCTTGTTTCTTGAAAACGTTTTTCAAGATAATGAATAGTAACTTGTTTCTTCCTTATCATAAGGGAAGGAAGAGATATCAGTCAGGCAGCATGTATGTGTCCCTAGTTTTATTACTATTTACTTTAAAACCAACACATTTTTGATTTTCCGTGAATTCTCCTAACTCTAAAATCATCATCATCATCATCATCATCAGCCTTTTAGCCTCCATTGTTGGACATCGACCTTCCCCAGACCTCTCTTTCAAACACATCACGGAGCCAATACTTTCTGAACTTGTCTAGTTTGTCTCGTCATCTTACTTTCAGCCGACCACGGTTTTGCATGTGATCACTAGGGATCCACGTTGTTAGTTGTGATAATTCTAAAATCCAGTTTTCGGTATGCAGCACTGAACGAAGTAGATGAATTTAGATTATAGGAAAAGTGTTAACATCGATGATATGAACAGCTGAGGGGATTGCTTCTTCTTTTTTTTTTTTTTTTTTTTTTTGTTGTTGTTGAAAATTACGTAAACTATTTGCCCCATAGGGTAGATTGGGATTTTGAAGAAAGTATGAAAAATTTACATCTTGGCAAAACCGAGGCACCTCAAGTATACACTGTTTTTTCTTAATCAAAAAATATCGATTCCCAGGTATGTCAGGGCCTTTGTAAATTCCAAAATATCTTGTTTATGTTAATAGTAGAATATTACTGGCATGTAATGGATTTATCCTTGTAGACTGCCCAAGTAACCAAGTAATCTTTTTATTCTTATTGTTTCAAAGTGCCTTTATTTGGTTATGACACCAAGAGGGTTAATACCTTTGGCGCCAATGTTTTCTTTAAGTGTGTAGATCAAGAATGGAACAACTGGGATTTCTTAGAGACCAAATAGCATTATAATAGTGGGTGGATGACAAAATGAAGACAAGGGCAAATTTCAAAAAGAGTGACATTACATAACATCATTTGGTGTTTTGCAGGTAAAGTAACGAAAATGTTAACTTACGCCCTTTTGCTCTGGAGGCGTTAAGAATGTAAGATTATTTTGAGTGAGGCCTTTCTCTCGATCTCGCCTATTTTCCTGTCACTCTTCAAATGTTTTATATCTGTATATTTATGAATAAAGTATCAGATGGGGACCTTTTTTATCTTTTGAGATGAGTTTGTTATGCAAATAAAGAAATCGATATTAGATGTTGGCTTCGAAGGACACTGTATTATGCCATTGTATTTTCTATCTCAAAACTTGTGATTGTTACTGTGGTTTTATTGACCATCAAGAGAAGTGATAAAAAACTATCCAAGGCTAGAATCATTCTTCATTTTGTTAATGTATACTTTCTAGATTCGGTATAAAATAACTATTCTTATCATTAATAATAGAAGATACTGCTTTTGTGATTATGTCTTATACTTTTATTTCCCTTCTCCATAATGCAACATAAAGCTACAAGCCAATACAAAAAATTCTTTTCTTCTCAGTAAAGACATTAAATTTTTATAGTTCGCCTTGTCCCTTTTGGGTGATTATAACTTGATCTTCCGTAAAGGGTATCAAGTCTAACCTAGTAAAAAATCATTAATTCTTTACTGACCTATGATGCTATAAACATAGCTAGCTTGATTTCAAGCTTAGAATTGGTTAACTTGATGATTTTCTTCATCTTCTGCCCACTATGAACATATGTATATTATGATGATTAAATTTGTTTGTGGGTTTGTTACTATAACACGGCAAAAGTAGCACATTTTAGTGTAATTTTTGTCAGGACAATACTGTTAGAATGCTTTAATTTGGATAATAAAGCAATTTACAGTTCAATCACCTAACCAGTTTCTGTTTAATTTGGTATAAATTGACCAAAAGAAAAAATGTCTATGGAAGATAACTGCAGGTCTATCAAATGCTAATTACAGTTAGATATGAGAAAATAATAGGAATTAGCAAATATATGTATTTAATGAATAGCATTTAAATTTACATTAAGCTTAATGGCTGACATTGAAGGAAGTTTTGATAGTTTCTTGTATAACATATAATCTTGAATGAGTATAATGTCTACTTATCTAGTATTAGTTGAAATTTAAATGCCTCATCTCCAATTGTAAAGATATTAGTTTCTGGTAGTATCAACCTTTTTGACTTGTGTTTAATGTTATGTATTACCATCTAAATTAATCTATCTTAAAGATATTGAATTAAGCTTTGTATTTTGATTTTAAAGAAAGAGTGCCATATTTGCATAATCATGTATATATCTTTAATCTTCCATCTTTTTTCCTTAAAAATAGAACTCGCTCTACTCTTTGACTTTAGCCTGAAGTGGATTTTATCCTGAATTTTAAATATTCATGATGGAAACAGAAGATTTTTCACATTTTAAGCTATATAAAATGATCTGGAAATTAAAATGATTTAAATGATCTATTTATAAACGCTATGTACTGGTTATTGTTAACTCTATTAAATCTATTGAAATGTTATCTACCAACCCTGAGTATATTCGTGATGTATGGCCCACTGATTTCTGCCAGTCAAGAGTGTACTTGTGGACATTTTGTCAGGGAGGAAAAATATGAGGTTCTCATTATTATAAGCATTTAATCATGAATTGCCAAGATATTTGCTGAGCCTTCAAACATTTATAGGTTACATGCAAATGCCAACTACAAGAATTCTCGGCATCAAAGTTTGGATGAATTCAAAATGACTCTTGGGTAATAGTTGATGAATTATTCTGCTTTGCAGGATATTTACAGCAAAAACTATTGACAGGAATTAGAAATATGATTGAAAACAGTCTTCTAGAGTGTTATCTAGGGTAGCCATTTCTATATTTTGAAAAGAAAGAGGACATATAGACCAGTTGTTCCCAACTTGGTGCCATGGAACTCCACCCTCGTCTCCACTGTCATGAAGGGATCTACAAAGGCATTAGTAGAGCTCTGTGAGCTTCTTGAATTCTAAATAGTTTCTTTTTAACAAAAAGGTCAGGAACCACAGTTCCAGATTGAGGAGGACTTGGGTAGACTGACTCATCAAAAATGTTGACCAAGGCAACTAATAAAAATACTTGACAACGGCAACTACATATGATACTACCAACAATATGTTAACAGTTGTTTTTGATTGCCGCTTTTTCAAAGAGTTTTTTTTTTTTATAGTAGATTTTTTTTTTCTGTTAGACCTCAAAAAGGAGGACAAATTAACCTCTGTTAAGTAAAAAATTCAGTCAGAAATGGAAACACTTGTGATTGGCACTCCGGAGGTATTGATCTCAGAAATTTCAGTCAACACGCCATTTCCGAGTATACATGTAACAGGAGATGTCTCGTGACTTGTGCTGGGATTACTATCGTTATCTTGACGCCAGTGACAAATAAAATCATGTCAGCCATTTTGTTTTTTTTATAATCCTTGATCCAAAAGAAGTAAACAGTATGACTTATTTTACCCAGTGCTGGGCCCTTGACAATGGGTAGGATATGTCTAAAAATAGGCTGGCAGTCAATGTGTTGAAGCCCGTTTTGTTTCTCTTTTTTTTTTCCCCAGTCTGTCATTTATTCATAGAGATACTACGTTTTATTGTCAGTACAAAATAATAAATGGACGTCTAAAAACTACAAGTTTTGTCCCCAGGAATGTCTAAAATTTTGAAGTTTTTAAAGATAACTTTGTAGTGTGAATGAGTTTCTAAATCCAGAAATATCCAATTGTATATCTACAGGAAACTTGATAATTTTCTGAAAAAATTTGACCATTTCTATGAACAGGTCTGGTTAGTCACTGAATAGAAACTGTCCCATGACCAATGTGGTGATCAATTAAAAAATAGGAAAAAGGGATCATCTATAAATAGTCCAAATTTTCACTAAACAAGCATGAAAACGCACACTCAATGGGATCAATTTAGCATAAACTTACATCGCAAATTGAACTCCCCTAGAAACTTATCCTTTGGGAAAAAGGTTTCTTCTATACATTACAAGGAGTTGATGTTTGAATTTTCAGCCTTTTAGCTCCATTAATGTAGTCTTTACAAGTGACATGTACCTAGCCAGCCAACCAGCAACACTCAAAAACTGAAGAAACCTATGTTGACTATCATTGAATGATTCTTAATATTTGATAAATAAAATTGTTAGTTTTGTATTTTCAAAAATGTAGATAGGACAGAGAATATTTACTTACTTGAAAAAAGAAAAAGAAAAATCACCGATGTATCCCTGCATTTGAAGCTAATTTGTATTGTCTTCCTGTTGATAGTTTAGCAAAAACAGCTTTTCACTGATTTCCCAGTGGTCATTAATAAAAGTGAATAGTGGAAATAAGGAAATTTGTAGGTTTTCATATTGAGTTCACATATTAAATATTTTAATGATAAATTGAACCGCAAGTTAAATCTGCCAAGAGGAATATTTCAATATTCTTGACGCAATTAATTGGAGATCGCGTGGGAGGGGAAGAGGGGATGTAGTCTTCTTGATCAGTCTAAGGGATGCTTGTGGCTGATGTCACTTTAGATAGGCTGATCAATTACACGTGTGTATGGGCACGCACACACACATGCACACAAATGCAGAAGAGTATACAAATAATTTGTTACTTTCTGCTTTACACACACATGTACTGTGTGTGTGTGAGTAATATGGTATTATAGCCTCCATGAAGCAGTGAATACTCAATATACATAGAAACAGTATACCACGCACATCAAATTATTAAAAAGAAATGGTTTACCTGGGTATTTGGAGAATTATTGCTCACTGTAACTCATCCAAGCCCCATATCAAGCTTTGGTTGACAGCCTCCTAAGAATATAATCAGCGTATTGAATGCAGCATAATATTTCTGCTTTATTTTTATAAATGAAATTTTCTTTTTTATTAGTTGTTTTGACCGTACATTTTTGATAAGGATTTTGTGTTCTATCTTGAGTATAGTATTTACATCATTTGCTCTCTTTATGTATGTAATGATAGAGCCTATAGATTGGTTAGATTATCTTGATAAAATCACTGTGGACCTCTTATGATTAGAATGAAAAATAATGGAAATTTTTTGTGAATCGAATGAAAAGTCTTTTTTAAAATTTCCGGAAACACAAATAGGGTAACTTGAATCAACAGTTGTTTCCATTGATATTCAATTTTTGATAATGAATTTAAGTGTTAATTGAAGGTGCATCTTGAAGTGGGTACTGAGTATATTCATGCTTGAAACTAATAAGATATTTCTATCAGGAATTACTAACTAGGATCATTGTGTTTAATCCATTTTTGTATCTCTGAAATTTTATTGTAGTCATTTTATCTTGTACTATCTAGTCACTTTGATATAGCAATTCATCGTATTTGTACATTGCCAAATTTGGGATGAAATCTACTTGAAAAAAAAACTCCCAATGTCATAAACCACTTGATACCATTCCTAATTGACTGAATAGACCTCTTCTGTAAAAGGAATAAATTTAGTAAAATTATCATGTCCGATGGGATAAAAATGAATTTAAAAAAAACTATCCATAATTGGAGGGATCGTAACTTCAATCGGTACTTATTCCATTTGTTTTTAACATCTCAATATCCTTGTATAAAATAAGAGTTAGAATATAAAGTAAACCCTCCATAAGCCAATTTAGAAGCAAGTACTAGTAATGAGTGTATTTTATTAACATCTTTACATCTAATTCTACTGGTCAGTTGTCAAGAAGAAAATCAAAGGACTATTTGTCTACATGAGAATTTCTTCTAGCTCAGGATTAATCTGCGTAGACCAACTTTTGTGTTGCTTGTTTCATATCAAAAGTCTATCACTACCAAGAAAATCTGCCTCACCATTGCATATGTATTTGTATCTTTGTATTACTGCAGCCATCTGAAATTCAAAATGTTGCTTGACTTGAAATCGTTGAAATTGATTCACTATCAAACCAAACTGACCATTGAAGCAAACCTGAGACCTAGTCATTATCTTTGGAGACTTAACCTTGCTTCCTTTCAAATTGAACTGATGATCAGCATTTGGTAGTATCTTCTTAAATTCTTCCCATTGTTATGGACAGCTGATGCCATCAATTTTCTGTGTCAATTTCTGCTTTTGCCAATGCCTTGTAGTGAGATAATTGTTTCACTGAGCTGAATATCTAATTTTCTTTATTCTCTTTTAGAAATCAATTACAAATCTTTGGGAGACTAATGTCACTTGATGGTTGGTTATCATATCTCTCTCCTTTGTTGCGAGACAAGAAAAAATTTCTTTTGTGTTGGCTTACTGCTCATGTTCAGATCGTGTCTTGCTGTGCCAATACACGATTAACTCCGTGATTGATTCTACTTTCGAGTTTTTTTTGTATTTTTTTAAATTGAATTTCTTTTTTTTTTCATTGTCAAACTATCACCTATGAGAGAGACTGTGATAAAGTCTGCCTACTTTTTGTATACAATGGAATGGAGGTGGAAATGCTAAATGGCGCAGACAATGGAATGTGTGTGCTAAGTTCAAACTCCGGTAGAGACTGTTTATGTTGACATTGCACTAATGCCCTTTAGAAAGACATGAATCCATCTCTTCTCAGCTATGGGTAAAATAGTTGGGCAGGTCGGTGGTGGACAACTCTGATTCTAAACCAGGGAATGGAGCCTTCACCAGCTGGTTGGATGCCAACTTTGACGTCCTTCCAGCAGCTGAGCTAATGCCAAATGTATCACACTCTGCTATCTTTTGACTACATAAAAAGGCTGGTATTTAACCTCTGCTTCCAGATTTGATTTCCAAATTCGATAGTATTCCTATACCTGTGTTTGGTAGGTCTCTGATATAGAACTCAGATTATTTCCTCTTCTGGACAAATCTAGCAAACCTGGTTCGGAACCTAATTTCAAACAATGGGTTCTGACAGCCTTGTTTAAACAAGCCTTCATAAACATTAATCTTGAATTGCCAGCAGAAAATTTACTTTGATCTTTTATTGTTTCATTCATCTTCGACAATATTAAAAAGACTGCTTGTAGGAAGTTTTCTTTTTTCTTTTTTTGAAGAAGAAAGCACCCTGTAAAAATAAGATCCCCAACATTGAATGTAATCAGATTCCTTTTAAATTTTGATCTTTGCTCGTCATTCGACATAATGTCATTCTTAAATATTGTTTGCTTATGAAATTGTTAGAAAACATTTTCCCTAAAATATCCTATTAATCCCAATTTCATCAAAGCGCAACTGTTCATAATTTGGTTCAGATCATTTACAAATCTAATTAGGATTGATGGAGGTGTGCCAGTTGTAGTTCAGTCGTAAAATAACATTTTCACTATGAATATTTTATTTTATGGTTTTACTGTCTCGCTTATATAATCAAAGCCCAATTTATACTTTTTGGGATCTTGTGAGTTGTAATCATTCTCAATTAAAAGAGGTGTTCATAATTCATCTTTGCAGATAGTTCTTTTGTTTTTCTCTGTTCCAATGTTCTTCGTAGACCGCTCCAAGGTTCCTGATTCAGAGATTTATTTTTGTTTGCTTCCTCAAGACAGGATTACAATTGTCATTTTTGAAAAATTGAAATCTCACAAGAAAATGATTTATTTTCACTTCTTCCTTACTTTATGTTTATATTTTTCTATAATTTTAATGAATAATCTGTGCTTTCACTGGAAAATATTTTTCTATGCACAGCTTTCTTGAAAAACAATTTTTGAAAAACAAATCAATTTTGCTAGAGCCTGTAAAAAAAACAAATTCACAAATAATTTTTTTTTTTTTTTTTGTTTTTTCAACTTTTGTTCTACTAATATTTTTGAGAACAAGTAAAAGTAATCTTATGTGTAAGTTGATGTCTATTTGGTTAAACAATAGACAAGAATGTTTTGTTTGTTTTTTTAGTTATTTGATTAAGTTCTGTTGTTTATGTGCAAAAGAACATATGTCTGGATTCAATGAGCGTAAGTATTGTCCAAACATTTGTGATCAAGCGTTTTGGGCTTTAAAGCATTTCTGCGTTATAATGATGTAACTTACATGGTGACATACTAGTAAACTTTTTCACTGTTAAATACTTACAGTTGATAAATAGATTCAAGATTCCAATGCCTGAACTGAAGAAATTATGTTGCTTCTTGATTTTATCGTAAAGGCATCAAGAATAGGAAGCCTTTTTTTTGCAATCGACATTGTAGAGTATATATTATTTCTGAGTTTTTTATACTAGTAGAAACACCCATATTTAGTGGTTAATATTCATTAATATGATCATGAATGGCATTTGACAAGTCAAATAACAAGTTAATCTATAGAATAAAACATACAACTACTACTTTAATCACTAGATTAACTTTCAGGGATAATATTTTGATAATCACTGTACAGTTGGGGAAGTTTTTACATAAGTTCTGTTAGTTAATGATTGTTTTGAAAATGAATGAAAAAAAATCCATAAATTCACCAATTCAATCTTTTTATTATTATTATTGGTTGAAGTATCATAGCACAATATTTTGATCAAATTTGTTTTTTTTTATACCTTGATATTGATATTTCGTTGTTTTTATATCAAAAATTGTTCAAAACAACTACAATTCAAGGTGGGGATGAAAACTATTCAAATTCGATTAAAAAAAAAAAAAAGAAATCCATTTGTATATTGAAAAATCCTTCAGAATCATATATCAAACTTTAGTATTTCTTTTCCTGAAATATTGATTTTCCTTTTTTGTCACAACTGTGGCCCCATGAACTCTGGTTAACAAACATTGAGGTCTTTCTTGGATCTCCCCAAAAAAAGGAAATATAACTTTACATAATTGTTTGTATTTTCTGTCTCTTTCTTTCTGAAATCAAACTATCCAGTTCTTATTTGCTGCTTGGTTAGATAATTTTATGATGCATGCCTCTGTTTTCATAACTTATTTAAGAATCATTAATCAATGTTTTTGCATTCTTTGTTGCTTAAGAATAATCCTTTTGAATAAAAATGTATTTTTTTTTTTAAATTACAAATTCCTAGCTTTCCTTCTAATGAATGGTCTGTAACTTAGTATTCACTTATTTCTCAAGTTCTTCCAACTTTCTCTTCGTAATTGAATTTTATTATTACAAGACATTAAAGTTCTATGTACTATAAGAGTGTGGCATTACTACATTAGCTGCTCGGTATTGGGACTACTCTTATGCATTTATAAGAAAATTTCAAATAATGTCAAAGATGTTAGTTTGGATACATATTCATTTTGAAGTGAAAATAAACTTTACATAGTTAATTTCTATAATTCTTCTCATAATTAACTTTTGTTGCTCCAATCAAAAGAAAGAATAGCACATTTATGTATGTTAGACAGTTGTATCGCTATTGATTGTATCCTAAAATTTTCTCATCTCCAATTACTCACTTAACAATAAAGACATTCTTAAGTTAAGTTACCTAAAATACAATGTACCATAAGCAGGGCTTCTCAAACTGTTTTCATTCAACCCCCTTTTGATGTGGCAAACTATTTTCATCACCCTTTGTTCGTTGTTAAAGTTGTAATCTAACAGTAACTAAATGTAGAAACAAGTAAAGACTGAAAGAATAGTGAAAGAATAAGTTTTTTATAGTGTTTATTGTGAATAGAATTACCATTTAAAAATGAATTATCAAAATGTAATGAGAAAAAAAATTTTTCTTTTCTTTTTTAAAGTAGTGAATATCTTGGAGCCATTTTGCAATAAGCGCTAGGAGTAAATTTTTGTATTGAAATTAAAAATAAGAAAAAAAACTTGCATAATTTTCCATTAAAAAAATTTCAAATATTTCTGCACACTCTATAATCTTTGTGTGATCCCTTCTTTGAAAAGCCCTGTACTGTAGCATGCTTTTCATATATAAAACTAGTCAACACAGTTTGTCCTATATATGTCAAGTCAATCTGTTAACTCATGATTAACTTATATTATGCTTGTGTGACAATCAAATTTAAGAATAAAATTCCACTTTATGATAATCTCCAGTGAAATTCCATTATTAATAATTTAGGATTCATCACTGTTGTGTGTGACAATTCTTATACCTAACCAAACAAGTGGATTTTTTTAAAGAGATAAATACTTAGATACTGTTTTCATTTTCAAAATGGGTCATCAATATTCAGGGAGTTTTTCAGATGATTGAATCCCTTGTTGATTGTTATTCACACAACATTCTGGCCAATCTATGGAACAAGGTGTGGAAATCCTGGTCTGTGAAGAAAAAAGAATAAAAACACTTGAATCCTACATTATACATGTTGCTGCTATTGAGAGAACAAAAAAATCATTGCATTCAAATAATATACCTGGAAAAAGCTGCAGAATGTATCAGGCAAAATATTATGTGAAGAAAAAATAACAGAACAAAAAGAAATTCAATTGTCTGAAAAGTCTTTGAAACATCAAAATATTCAAATAGAAGCATTGAAGTGTATTCATAATAATGAAAAAAAGATCTTGTATAGATAGACACCCAATAAATACTTATTTATGGATTGTTTTGTCTATGAAGATATAACTTTGAAAAAAAAATTAACTTACTACCACTTCATTTTTATTTGTTTTTCAAATTTCTACACTTCGTTATGAATTCTCAAGAATGCAGAAGAACAGTATAGTGCTTGCTATAAGAACAAGCACTCTGCAGTCATAAGACTAATTGATTTTATGGTAATAGGCATCAAACAGTCTTTAGAATTTTGGTAAAAAGTAAATTTAGAGATTTTGCATATAAATATCAATACCAAAATGAACCTTCTGTGGGTGAAGGAAAATTCTACTTTCAAACCTCTGTATAAGGAATCGGATGGATAGGATTACTTGAATATATTGGAAAGATAGAATTTGCATCAGTGGAACTGTTCCTTTTTTCAAGTAATCATTAGTTATAACCTTCTTCAGATTATTTAAATGCTTAGGGATCAGTTTCTCTTATTTTCCAAGTTGGCCTTTGTAATTAATCTGCCTTTTGGTCGAAGGTAAGTTCAAAATGTTCCTTGAAAATTTAATTTGGTAATTTTAATGACGTACTCCTCTGAGATTGATTAAATGCTTCTTTTCCTCAAACTTTTTTTGCAAAAAATGTTTATTCATTGCTGAATACAAATTTTACCAATCAAAATTCTGAATGACTTGTAACTCTGTTAAGGGTTGACAGATTTGGCTTGAAGGGGAGATAATCTGAAGTGTATCGCTGAAACTTACCCAACTCAGGCATTGGAAGCAATGGCTAGTGTCAAGAGTCTGGTATTAAACCTTTGCCTCCAATCTTGCTTGATTTTCAAATTCAACAATATTCCAGTGCATGTGTTTGGTAGGTCTCTGATGTAAAGCTTGTTATCTCCCTTTTTGGCTGAATCTATCAACCCTGACCCTGTCAATACTGCATTTTTATATTTATACCATACTGTCATTGAATGTGCATGGATATTGTAATATAAATGTAAGACTTTGCCTGTTTTTTATAGTATCAACTAAGTCCCAATTCTTTTCCTTACTAGCAAAATATGAATCCATATTATGAGGTAGGACACTTCTTTTACATTTATTTTTGCTTGCAGTTCTCTCTTTATTTGTAAAAAAAATCTCCCTCCCCTCAACCCTCAAATCACAATCTGGGAATATCCCAATTTTTTTTTTTTTATAAATTTTTATCCAACAAAAATACCTTATTTATAATGTCTTATTTTCTCTTATTCATTCTGAATTTAACTATTAGTGGTGGGGGTGAAGGTTGAGGGTTCTTTTATTTTACATTTTTGTTATTGGAGATGGGTTTTTTTTTGGTTTTTTTTTTTCATTTTAAGCACCTTCCAATCCAGGCACAAACTGATAAAAGAAATTGCACATTCAATCACAGGTGTAAAAAAAAAAAAAAGATTAGGCCTCTTTGAGGAAATGATGCATATAATACTTAGAAAATTGCTTTTAAAAGTGTATTCTATTACAAATTACTTTGTGGGTTATATCTAACATAACCTAAAGCCTTATCCTTTTACTTATATAAACCCATAGCTTGCCAAGGTTACTTACCAGAGATAGATGAATCTTTCATACTGAGAAATCTTTCTTCAAAATGATATAAGTGAAGCCCAACTCTCAAAAAAGATTTCAACCACTGAGTAAAAATAAAGAATTTTTAACGTTTATAGTGTGGAATGCTAAAAGTTTTATACATAGACCCCCTCCCCTGCTGAGTTGAACTGGGATTTCAATTTGTTACCCTTTCAGGGTGAAGGAAGAACTAGTTAATTAACTCCAACATTGAGAGAAAGCTATAAGCAGTAACTGATAAATTGAAAGATGAATTTAGCCATAGATATGGCATCATCCCTAGGAACCACTGTGTGCCCTGAATAATCTTGGGATCTACAAGACAGACATGGATGATAGCAACTATCAGCCTATCATACTTGAGAGGGATGGCTGGAAAAGACCTTAGATGTTTGTGGTCAATACAAAACTAGGATGTTACTCTAGACCAAGGGTCCCAAACTTCTTTTTTTGCATCGTGGACCAATTTAATAGACAATATTCTTGAGGACCAGGATATAAGTGATGAATTCTGATTAATCTCTCAATCTCTCTTCCAAAAGGGTTTCTCCAACAAATTAGACCTTAAGATCTAAGAAAATTAATTTCATTTTTTACAAGGAAAATGAAAGAATGTGACCCAGTAGCACATGCTTTTTAGCTCAGTGCCTGCTACCCCGTGGTTCAGGACCACTGCTCTAGACAGCTTTCTGCCAAAAGTATTATTGCTGTATGATGAAAAAATGACCCAAAACTGTATATCTCAAGCAGTTGTTGTAGAAAATATGTAGGGAAAACAAGCCAACCACTAAAAATTATTCTAAAAAGATTGGAAAGCCATAATCCTATTGGAAGCTGAGTATGGCTGAATATATTTGGTATCAAAAAAAAAAAAGAAAGCACAACAGGCTTTTTGCAATGAAATTCAAATAATTAATAATAACTTCACTGGAGATTGTATTTGGTATGCCTGACGAATGACTACATAGATCAGGCCAGTATAGAGTTCAACACAATGTGTGCATATGTAAGGGGAAGAAATAAGAAAAGAAACCATTCAGGATCTCCATATTTGTTGAAGAAATAGTGTTACTAGTGTATTGAGGTTAGTACATGTTCTGATCTACTCGTAGGTAGTTTGTTTTTTTTTCTTCCTTCTTCCTTCTTCCTTTCAGTCTCACTTGAAAAATATACACTGCATGCAAGAATCTTTTACACCTCAGAATAATCTACTGTAGGAAATCACTCTTTACCTGGTGAATTATACTCTTGAAGAAACTCAAATAATACATGGACTGAAACTAAGATCAAACCAACATAATGGGAATAAGAATTTTGTGAATTAATGATCATAACCAATATCAGAATCTCAGACTATATTTTTTCTCGTGTCCAAACATGCTGTTTATTTGTAATATCCGTTGAACATTCCAGTGAGAAATGATACAACATTTTGCTTGAGGATATTCATCAATATTTTTGGAACAGAACTAAAGTGTTTCTGAAATGATTCATGTACTTAGTTACATTCAAGCTAAGAGTTTACTTTTAGAGCATCTGTCCATATATCTAATTAACTGGATCTTTATTACATTTTGTGTGGCATTATTTTGAAAAAAATGTTTTCAATTAGAATGAAAAGATTATTACTGTAAATTAAAGTTATAAAAATAATGTATATTTTTGAAGCATGAGAAAAAAAATGGAAACATTTTCATATTTTCTATTTTCTGGAGTCTGCATCCTATTCTGATGTTGAATATTCATTTATCATTTTACATTGTTGAATTTTAGAGAGCATAAGATTGTTGATGAGTGTCTTTTATTAAATGATATGAAGTGTTATATTTGATTGTTTAATAAATAGCAAAAAGTTATGTCCGTGTATTTTACAATTTGATATTTTTCTTAGTGGTTTCTACCATATTTAAAGATTATACAAACTATATTTGTGAATGGTCCTCAAACTTTTCTAAAACTTAGTGGATAGATTCTTCATTTATCCAAGCTGTTTTTTTATGGTTATATTTCTGACTCCTGTTTTGATGAGAAGTCGTATTTAACTTACTGGGTATATTTGGATATTATTTTTTTTATAGACTGAGCATTCAGAAATCTAGAAACACTCAAGCACTTAATAATCAGCTATCTGTGGAACTGAAATGAATGGTTCCAAATTTTTTTTATTTTTTTTTATAAAGATGGGAAACCATTCTTTGATTTATATATTTTGATCTGGTAGAAACAAATCAAATGTTTTATTTTCCCATCTTTTGGCACCTGTATCCGAAAGATGCAACTTATGATTTTTGTTGTATTGAATACATGCAAGTTGGGTAATGCGATGTTTCTAGAAGAAATATAAGGAAAAATAGCCACTTCTGATACCATTGTGACTAATGGGTTAAAAACGTGTTCTTCTCAGTGTTTGGTTTATAAATATTCTTGGACATATCACACTCATGAATTATCCTCCATGATATATGATCACTTCAGGTGCAAATTCAGGGGGTGCAGAATCCCTCTCCTCTACATGGGCAAAGCACAATTTAAAAAAAAAGTTCTTTCTGATATCTACATGAAGAAATTTGATAAATAAAAAATGTGAATAATCCGAAGTAATCACAAATTCATTGTATCCATGAAACAGATGGAGTAGAATATTTTTTAGAACCACCCTCACTCTTGCTCAAAATCTTGGATCTGCCCCTGCATTTGCATAAAAGATTTGCAAAAAGACAAGCAACATTCTCATTTTTTTAGTTCATGCACTCTTGTGAATAATATGTCAAAAAATTAAATTGGATTGTCATTATTGGAACATTGCTTTTTCATAGTCAAATGAAGTAAAAGCCTTCTGAACTATCTTTCAAATGCTTTATCCTTGAGTTTTACCCTCAAGTACGTGTGTTTCTTTGATTAATCTGAAAATGTGACTTTCAAATTGTCTGCTTGAAATTAATTTTTTTAAAAGGGAAATACAAATAAATTTTTCTCTCAAACTAGAATGCAGAAATAAATGATATTATTAATGTTGATCATGAACAATCCTAGATACTTTAGAACATGGAAATTTAAAAAAATGTTCATAGCCAGATTGCTTCTGTTTTTCATTGTATTTTTATCATTTTGTAGGTTTGAGCATTTAAATAAGATAAGAATAATCTTTTTACCATTGTGATTTTGATCGTCCCCATCTCTGAGGTTCTTTCATTATCAAAAGACTCCATTAGAGTTATCTTTTCCAATTTTTTCCCAGTAGAAGACATTTCATAGATGGTTGAACATTTTTTTTTTTAACCAAGTTACAATATATGATAAATGTTTACCTCAGTCAAGTTCCTTTCATATTAACTGTTAAGCGAGAAAGATATACCAATGCCAGACAATGGAAACCAGGAAAATTTCAGGTGTTTATCTAAATGCTCTCTACAGTGCTCTAGTTTCCTGTCCATGTGTCTTCCATACAAATCAGATTGTCATGATCTTTTAATAGATTCCCATGAAATCAATTGCCTTCCACTTATTTCAAGAGAATTGAGCTGATGTTTTTGTAGGTCTCTATTCAGGAATGATTGATTTACTATTTAGTCTTGAACAATCCTAAGATCCACTTAAATTACAGGGAAGGAAAAAAAAAATTTTTCTACCATAAATCCAAAATTAAATTTTTTTTTTTTTTTTTTTTACAATGCAATTATTTTGTGTTCCAGTTTATTTCTATGATTGTACCTATCTATTTATATTTTAGTACTATTACAATTCTTACCAAACTAGTAACTTTGAAACCCTTCCCTCACTGCCCCATATGACTTGCATTTTTTAACTGCAACTCCTCCTCATCAAATAAACCAACTTCAACCTACTTTCACCTTTTTGACTGCTTTGGAGATACTCTCTGCACTGCCCCCTCTTGTCTTGTGGCTGTTGTTCTGAGTTTACCGCTGACCAAGTTCCACAATTTTCTTAACTCTTGAATTCATGAGCTGCTTGATACTACACTTATTGACAGCATAAAAATAATGGAAGTTTTTTTTGTGAGTAGCATTAAGAGGAATTACATTAAAATCAAAGGGAGGTAATTCTGATCAGTACTTACTTCCCTTTAAAATAGATTAACATTTTCTATATGAATTTACAAGTTAAATTCTGTACCAAATGACATTCTATAATTGTTCACTAAATGAATTCTTGCAAGAAATGACTTTATCTTAACTATTCCTCTTTACACCAAAGTATTTTATGAAGCCATTTTTATTCTCATTGTTTCCCGCTTGGGTAATCTTACCTCCGATTCTTATCAATTTTTCAAAAAATATATGTATTTATATATGTAAAACGTGTGTGTGTAATTTTAGATGTTTTCCAGAAGTATTATATCTGTTTGAAACTAAAACTTGATTGTAATACACTATTGCCATACTGGATATACTGATTGTTGAATTTGTCACTTATTCTCAATACTGACTTAGCCAGACTGTTATGATTATTGATGGCTGACTCTGAGTTCATAGGTGATCTTGTATTATACAAGTTCTTACTCTCAAAGTGCCAGAGCTGACAAAATACTTATATTTTCTTTCAATATATATGTCATGTGAATGAGGCAAGGAAGCTAATTTTTTTCTTTTTTTCTTCTTTATTTTCCCCCTCTTCTCCCCCCTTTTTTTTCACAGAGTTGCTGTAGAGGCACTATGGTGAGCTCTTACAGCACTACATCCCTAATTCTAATGGCTCACAATGCACTTGGTTATTATAGGTGTACATTTTTATATACTTTGTTAGGAAGTAGGACAATGACATCAGCAGTGACTACCACTACTGATGTCATTGTCGTACTTCACTGTAGTAACCCTACTGAATATCAAAGTTTATAAGATTCCCCATTAGAAAAAAACATTTTAATGAATTAAACATCAAATCATTATTTTGATCTGTTGATCTTTTATCATCATCTTTTCCCTAGTGCATCATCTAATGACTTTTGGAGAATTGCTGATAAATGTTCTGATCCTTAGCATGTCTCATATCCAAGGAGATGGAAGTTTCAAAACTCTATTATAAAACAAAACATCTAATTTGTGTATACAGAAATAATAATTATATTTAACAGTATATATTCTTATATATTTGATTATATATTGTATTGCTAATCATACTGTTACAAATCGCAGAACACTCTTCAGAACTGTTTCTCTCATTGGTTGATGTAAGTTTTTTTGCTTTAATGTTCAACGTTTTTTGTTTTTTTTTTAATATTGGATATAAATGTAATCTCTGGAGTAGGTCACCAACACTTCATCACAGTTGATACAAATATTTCATATTCTCATCAATATCAACCATAGGAAAGTTGTTTAAGAATGTATCAGTTTGAAAAAAGTTGAAAATATTTTGAAAGAAAAAGAAACTCATTCATGTGTACATTTTTGTTTTTCAAACCATCAATCTATTTGATAAAACAAATTAATCACTGATTTCGTTGGAGAGAAAGCCAAGTTTGTTACTTGTAAGCACTTTTTCAATAAGTTGGAATAAAAGGTTGTTCGATAACAAGGATAATACATCAAACCTCCTTGATTATTTTATATCACTTATCAAAAATATGATTGTGATTTGTTAGCTCTCCTATAATTACTCACAATCAAAAGCAAAGATAGGTTGGAACATGGGAGCAGATGTGTTTAGACATAACTATTCTGCTGTAAAGTAGATCAGGATTGCCAGATTTGGTCAGCAGGGGAGATAATCAAGGTTTTATTTCAGAGACTTACTCCACAAGCATCGGAGACAGAGGTTCATCAACAGCTTCTTTAAGACGCCCAAATTTGACACAATTCCAAAGCTGTGTCCAGTAGGTTTGAGATAGGGCTTGGATTATCTCCCCTTCCGGCCAAATCTGGAAACTCATGAGTAGATGAGGGTTAGATCTGTTCCTAACTAGCTAAGGGAATATTACGGCTGTGTTTTCTATCAAATTTTACAAAAAAAACTCCAGAAATTACAATATAACTGAAACCGTAGGTATGAGAATTTAAAAATATTTTCCATCTTTATTACTACAGAAATAAATATTAAATATTAAATAACGAAAATGAACATTTACTTTTCAGAATCTAGAAACATTGCAGCAATATCTGAAAAAAGAAAAAAAAAATTACCATTCAAACTAATGTTGAACTAATTGATCTTGCATAAAGATTTTTCCAAAGTATCAAAAGCATGCAAGTGTTTGACGTCAGATATAAAGTGCATTTTCAAATTTTTTATAGTGCTTTGTTCAATATTACTTGATACGATCAAACAGGAATAACACTAGATATAAAATGATTTGAAAATTTTATACATTATGTATGAAATGAATAAAATTCAAAGACCATATATGCTGGGGGTGTGAGATGAATGGTTAAGAAGGGTACTACTACTCACTGCAATTCATCCAACCCCCAAATCGAGCTCCAGTAGATGACCCCCAAGTTATAGTATCAGCACATTGGACACTGCTAAATATTTTCATAGTTTTTTTCTCAATTAAATATCCACCTATGTCGATATTGGGGTTGCCGGCTTTAATTGGAAGGGGAGATAATCCAAGCTTTATCTCAGAGACTTAATCAACACAGGTATACAAATAGTGTTGAATTTGGAAATCTAGCTAATCTGGAAACAGAGGCTCAATACCAGCCTCTTGAAGAGACTGATATTAATCCTCTACATCCGCACCTGTGCGATTGAGGTGGGTATTGAACATTTGCCTCCAGACTTGCTTAATTTCCAAATTCAATTTCCAATGCCCGAGTTGCGTATGTGCAAGATGAAGCTTGTACTATCTACCTTTCTGGCCAAATCTGGCCACCCTGATTAATAATAGCCAAATTCACTTCAGAGAAGCATGTCTGCATGTGAGAGTTGCCTATTGCTGATGACATTTGTCTCTGTGATTTACTGCATAAATCATGTCTCAGTTACTTTTGATGTTGATAAACAGAAATTGCTCTTGCTCCACCAATGCTTGTTTAATCCAATAATACCTGCACAGTGTGCTGTGTTGCTAGGAGCAACATTTCACTAACACCTGTCTTAACAAAATCAGTTTTCCCTCACATCTTGCTTATGTGAAAATTGCATTGTATCTATCTTGCTGTTTCTGAGAATGGCTTGGAAAACTCAAAATCTCTTTTGAATTGCTGACCAATGAATGTGTCTGCAACTACTTTCCATGAACTCTAAATGCACGTGTGTATTAAGCATATAGACAAGTGCCAAATATGGAGTGGACAAAAAGTCATGGATCATACAAATTCTGGCAAAAATTCTTTTCAGGATTCAGAAAATATTTCACTATTTTGAAAAGGATTTTATTTGTTTTTAAGAACATTATGCTCTTGAATTTTACATAATACTGATTATTAGAAAAAATAACAAAAAAAAAATGCAAAAAAGAAAACGGTCTGAAATTTAATTTCTTATCAAAAATAATTTGAACTCTTTCTCTGTTGAAGATGAAATTCAGTGTTTAGAGTATCCTGAAATAAAACTGATGATGTACATATTTTGTTGTATTGGTTACTGTAAGGTGAAATTTTGCTGTCAGCCAGAATTCACTCCTCAGGAAAAATTGTTAATCTTCAATGAGAAGATGATGTCCTTACTCACCAAATTTATGCTCTTAACCCATTAATGCCCATATTACTATACATAGTTGGTGTTTTTGAAGATGCAATTATGTTGAATTTGAAGTAAATAAATTCACCTTTGTGCATTAAAAATTTGTATCTGTCCATCCTACTATTCATAGTAGGAAACTGTGCACAAGAAAAATCATACCACGCAATAAAATCTTGATGCCTTGCACTATGTACGATCTAATCATATAGAAAAATCAAACATTGAATAAATTATTTCATCATTCATGTTTTGTTAGAAGTAACTGACCATTGTTTTATTGACTTTAGACAAAAAAAAATCAATGATCATCTTGATAGTAAAACTATTTTCTGCACCCCCCCCCACACACACTTTAGATGCTTTTTTTCAAGTTTGGTCGTTAATGGGTTAAGCAGAAATGCAATAGATCTTGGTGCTCCAACTTTTTGAAAATTTTCAAAAACTCAAAAAATCAGTTTCAAAAAATGAAAAAGAATCTGCTTTATGACTTTTGGCTCATTGAAAATAGTAGTACCTATCAGTTGGTCGCTAACAATTATCATTATGAATATTATAAATGAAAAATTAGAAAATATCCATCATCTTTTTACCAGGTTTCCAAACATTATTCATAAAAAAAGTCTGATTTAAAACTTAACTGCTTAAACGGTTTTTATCAACATGCTGAAATAAATGAAAATAGATATACTAAAACATGCAAAGAATTCAATAAATTTTCAATATGTGAGTGTAACTTCTAGAATTATCTCAAAATAATGAACTGACATATTTATAATTAGCAATACAAGTAGTATACATTCTAACACCAATCAACTTACTGAAAAGTTAAACTCCTCTTGAGGTGAAAATATGCATGTACAAAAAGATGGCGGAAAGTCAGTGCCAACTATAGCATTATAGTTCCATTGTAAATGGAACCTAGTGAAAAAAATATTTTTTCTTAGAATTAGCAAATTTCCAGATGGATTCAAAGCACTTGAAATTGAAAGAGAAACATTTTCTTCTTGGAGAGTTTGTTACTTGTGTCTCATAAATCTTTACTGTGTGTAGTTTTATATTAATGTTCATTCTATTTTATTGTCCATGTCCTGTGACAAACAATGTGTGCATATGGCTGTTTATTTTATATTTGTATACTTTTCCATTGATTGAAAAAGCTTGTGTTCTTTATTTTCAGGAGTGTCTTGAAAGTGGCAGGTTGAAAACGGCAGCCTCTTACTTGATTATATTGCAGAACCTGGAGAAGCCATCTGTGTCTCGGCAGGTTTGTATCTTTCTTGTATTCCAAATTCTGAAAGCAGGTAATGCCAAAATGTCACAACCACTGAAGAAAAAAACTTTCCACTTCTACAAATAACAAAAATTTAATCTCATTTTCTTTCCCAGTTCAATCTTGTTCTGAATAATTCTACCTTTATTTATGTAACCGTTTTATTCAAAACACATTCAAGTCACATAACTGCTGATACCCTATTGGTAAGATCCTTGAAACCACTAAGCACTAAGTTCAAAACCAAATCGTTTGAGGAAGTGTTTCCTTTCCCAGTTTCATTTTGTCCTGAATAATTCTACTTAGGTTTTTGTAATTGTTTCATTTGAAACACATTCTAATCCCATAACTGTTGGTGCCCTGTTAGTAGAATCTTTCAAACTACTGAGCGTTAAGTTCAAAACCAACTCTTTTGTGGAAGTAAAAATCAATGATATACTTGAAAGATCTAAGGTTAGATTCATCATCATCATCAGTCTTTTAATGTCCGTCGTTGGACATAGACCTTCCCCAGGAATCGCCACAATTCTCTATCATGGGCGTCGCAGAGCCAGTATATCCTGAATTTGTTTAGTTAGGTTAGATTATGAAGTTAAAAAAAATGTCATAATCAAATTTTTGCATTGTTACCCAAGAAAGAGGAACCCTCTGATGGATTTGCCTAGATTCAGTGACGATTATATAACAACAAAATTTTATTTCAATCTCAACCCTCTTTATTCAGTTTTCTTCCTTTATATTTGTTATAGGGTCAACTAATTTATATGTGAGTGTGTGTCTATATATATAAATATATATATAAGGAATTACTTGATTTGCTATACAGGCATACTTCTATTTCTGCCTTTTAAGGCTTCTTTGGGCAAATAATTAGATATTTTCTGATCCATATTCAAAACACTTTTGTGAGGTATGTAATTTCCGGTTGATTTTCCTGGGAGAAGGCTCTGTGCTATTTCATTTGTACTTCTTTCTTTCGTTTATGTTTCTTCTTTTCATCGTATATCTACTTCTTGATTCTGTTGATTCTATTTTGAATTTCAATTTTAAATCACCGCTACCCACATCAAAGCAGTTTTATCATTGTTGCTGGGTTTTTGCAAGTCATACGTCCTGATATCTATATATTTGAACTTCCCCCAGCCTTTACCGTTCATAGTAGAAACTTGAAATTTTAAACTTACACTTCTCTCAATGAGTAGGGAAAATGTTTTTGTTTGAAAATTCTCTAAAATAAGATTTTTGATGGGCGGTTCGATATGCAATGTAATTTTATGCTAAATTGGTCTCTTGTTTGAAATAAAAAATTTTCACAGCCCTTCTCTAGTAATTTAATCATTGATCATTCCTTTCTTCAATTGATCACCCCCAGTATAGCATATATAGTGATGCTGATTCATAATTTCCTTAGGAACACTTGTATGTACATGATATATATTTTAGGCTATCATTCTAACCATACTACGTCTGATGAAGCCATCCCTTGGTGAAATGATCACCAAAAATATGAATAGATATTCGTACTTACACTCTGTTTCCAGATCGTCTTTTTTCACTGTATATATATATATATACCCAAATATTGCGCAAGCTCTTATCCCCTTGAAATACCATACTATAAAGAAATTTTACTGTATTCACATACAAAGAAGCAGCTATGATTTCTGTCACTAGGTTTTTGGGACTAGAAAAAATGATATTTGAAGAAATGCGTACAATCAGCAAAAAATGCAATGATTATTTTAATAATGTACTGAACCGTAGTATTGATACGTTTGCTATCTTTCTTTTGGTAGTTCTGCTTAGGGTGGGGGATCAAAGAGAAAAAGGAATCCATTAAGGGGTCAATGGTATAAAACTAGTTTACTCTTGTCATCAGTTAATGACAGCAATGTTTAAGTAATTTTGCTATTGTAATTTTGTCAAAACTTGGAATATGAGGACGTGTTGAGCTATTTTATTTGAGAAATTATCACAGAATTCAAACATTGTGTGCAATCATCTTTCTCTTACAAATAACAAAAAATGAAAATTCTCTAATGAAAGTCCAGCATGAAAATATGAATGTTATTTGTCTGCATGACAGGAGGACCTACCAATCAACACACTCTGTATTATATGAATTAGATGTTTGTGAATCAAGTTATATCCATTGCTCTCCTGCATACATTTTTGTTCCTGCCAATCTTCGTTCCATACCACTGACGAAAATGATTTATTCCAGTTTTGTTGGAAAATGTGTAAAACAACAAAAAAAACAACCAGAATTGCAGTCTTGGCTTTGCCTAAATATTTATAGCTCTGATCTCTAGTCAGGTATGAAATTAGGAAAACTCTTTTTTTTTTTTCATATTCTATTTTTGTGGGACAGCGTTCGCTTTTCTTCTCTCAGGACACTACCAAGGTTCTGTGCATAGTTGTTGTCTTTTTTAGAAAATTATGAGGACATGCATTCTTCAGCAGTAATAAAATCCTGCCTTTTCTTTCCTTTAAACCAAAATAGGTTTTCTCATTGATGTATTACCTGATTAGCTTTTATGCAATAATTATGAAGTATATGGAATAGCTGATAGGTCAAGTATTATGCTGAAAAACACTGTGTCTGATGTTGAATGTTTTTTTGCCAAGTAGAAAAAGCATCTCTCTTCAAAGAAAAGAATGTGTCTCTCAAAAACCTGGCAGAAATACTGTGGAAAATGTGATATTTTAAATTGTAGAAATGCTTATTTCCAGGAGGTGATGAAAAAATTCAAAGGATGTTGCACATAACAGGAATTTCATTTTGTTAATTAATTTGAAATTTTATAACTGCTATTAGTTTGACTCCTGATATCATAAACTGCTTGATACCGCTCATAATTGACGGTGGAATCGTTCTGTGAATAGAATTTTTGAAAAATAGAATATTTACCCAAAGGTGGAAAGGAGATAACTTTGATCATCCCTTATTCCCTTTGATATTGACATTCAAATTTTCTCTTACGAATTTGAGAGTTAAACTTTATAAGAAAAAATTAGGAGAAGAGGGAGTATTTCTAATAATCTGCCTTAAAATAATTGCTTATTGAGGCTTTTTGTATCCAATCTCTGCCTGTATTATTTTGCGCTGAAATTGAAATTTTTGTTCAGCATATTCAAACCAACATACTGCCGTTACCTAATATCTCTTTATTTTGTGCCTATAGAGTTATTTTAGGTATCTATTCATAAGAATAACTGAAATAATCTTACAGCCACTCCATATTGACTCAAGTTTACTAATACTAATGATTTTATCTGATGTGAGAATGCTAGAGTTAACAGCTTCACCTTAAAACTATTTTTACTCCAAATATAAAGTGTATTCGATTTCCTTTTTCTCACTGTCTATTTGGAATCAACAACTTATTTTTTCATTCTTAGAATTGATAAAAGAGGAATTTCGCATTAATGGTTTTTCTAAAAAAAAATGTTTAGAAAAGACGGTACAGTTTATCAAAAGCTAACTGAAACCTGCCGTATCAAGCAGTTTCCTGATAGTATATATATGTATATATGCATATTGAATGGAAAGTAATGGTTCAGTTTAGCATTATAGTTCCATTGTAAAAAGAAACCCCCCTCTAAAACTAGAAAATTAATTTTTTTTTTTCTCAAAAAATTTTACTTTAAAACATCCCCTAGGTCCATTGAGCATGCATGCCAAATTTGTGTGAGTTGTGCCGATGTTTGGGAAGGCATTGTAGTTAAATTGTAGAACCCTTTAAAAAAAATTCTCCCTAAATATTTCACTTTGAAACATTCCCCTAGTTCCATCAATATGCACATAAACTTCGTGCTAAATTTGGTTGAGCTGTGCCAATGTTCAAGGAGGTGACAGAACCAGTTGTTTCATATAATATAAGACTATCATCCATAAGTTCACTGTCGAAATTCATTTTGCATTGAAGGATGGAGAAAATCGCACTCAAAAATAAACTTAATTTTCTCATTTCTCATTTCTCATATTCTTCTAATATGCAATTACTTGAGTTTAATTTGTGAACAAAATTGTAATTGTTGAACAAAGAATTAAATTGGTTCAGTTATTCTAAGATAGTTGCAGGTGAAGAAATTAAATGCTCGTGTCGAAAAAATGAATGGAGCCTGTATATACTTGATGTACATTCTTTGATGGGTTTATTTTACAGAACAGCTAGTTATTGATGTTTTAATATTTCTTTTTTCTTTTTTATAAAGAATCATGGAAAGGAGAGTGTTTTCATTGATTACTTTCCTCTGCGTGAAAAACTTCTGAAAATTCAAGCAAATATTGACTGCTTTATACATCAGGTTTCATATTTATGAAATTTACTTACCTGCGTTGAGTTTTTTGATAACTTGTATTTTTTTTCTCTTTATTTTTAGAAGCAGCATTTATAGGTATTTTGTTACATTTGTCTGTCATAACTTTAAAACAAACTTAAATCATCTTTATATAAGATGCTTTAAGTTTGTTTTAAGTGAGAAGAGGCTGCATCTGCATGGATCAGAAACTCCCTCAGTGTGATGGAGGACTTACTAAGTCTGGTGGTATCATGATGTACTGCTAGGGTACTCTTGGTTAGTGGTAATGATGTTTTGGCCCCAAAGCCATGCCTGATCACAGGGTCATCATCTTATTAAGGCTTTGTGGGAAGCACTTTTGTTATTTCACAGTAGTTATATGAATTTATTTATAATCACTTGACTGTATTCTGTCAGACCCTTAAGAAATTGAGAATAGTACACAAAAGCTAAATTTATGTTGAATCAACTTTCTATTTATAAAAATCTGTCTGTCCAACCATCTGTAGGTCTGTTCCAATAAGTTCTCAGCTGTTTCAAGTCAGATTTACTTGAAATTTGGTAGAAAGGTGATAAGATGTTTCTTACATCAAAAAATCTTCTACTTGGGATTATGTGATCTGGCAACAATGATGTTTAAACTTTTTTAAAAATTGATTTTCTCAGTTGTTTCAAGTCAGATTTACTTGAAATTTGGTTGAATGGTGTCCCTTGATTAGATGCTTAATCTCCCACTCAGGGTCCCATGATCCCATTAAACTTTTTTAATCGATTCTCTCAGCTAATTTGTGCCAAACTTATTGGAATTTGATGGGTGTTTCTTGATATGAAGCTTCTTACCAAAAAAAGATCTTCCACATAGGGTCATGTTCTTTGGCAATAATGGTGTTTTAACTTTATAGTGAATACCTCATTGAACTTCGGGTTCTTGTTTGAATACTGTAATCAGTCCCCAAGAGTGAAATTTGTATATAATAGACTTTGGTTTCCTTTCACTCTCAATGCATATTTTCATAATCCTTGGGCAGTTGAAAAAAAATATCTGACTCATTTAGATAACTGTCTCGGTGATAAAAATAGGCTATGAAATAACATTGATTTGTAATTAACAATTTTGTTTTGTTGACAGCATCAATGTAATAATTTTCTTCAATTTCATATACTAACAATTATCATCTTATTGGTAGGACCAACAAAATATATAACTAACTTTTTCAGTCTTTAATGAAAATATTTGTATGAGGGTGAATGTGAGTTTGAACCAGGGTTGAGGTTCCTTTTCAGTCAGATTGTCTGACTGCCTCTGACCACACAGACAAGTGCCAGGGCCTGAGTGAAATCTGATGCTCACATTTTCGTTGACATTGATGCCAATGTTATACACCTTAGCATTCCTATGGCTGACCATTTTAGTGCTTTTTTATTAATATTCATGATCAAAATCTTGCGATCACATGTGTACAAATCATGTGACCTGATTATGTGTTCTGTTTTCTTTGAACCAAATGTATAATATGTGATATTGGTATGTCCTACCATGAACTTCTGAGGTCAAGCCAAGCTGATGAATATATTTCTCTGTTTTTGTAGTATATTCAATCTGCAGATTATGATTACATCAATCATCTTGTATTTTTTATTGCACTATCTTTCTCTCAAAGCATAACTTACTAGACAACCCTATGACTTGTTAAGAAAATCTAGAAATAAGGCAACTGATAATCCTAATAATGCTGCCTCATTTCTAACAAAAATCAGTTTCTAATGATATAGAAATAGCTGTTATTTGCACATTGTAGGTATCAGGATTTTACTAGTACAAAAAAATGTATTCTTTCTGTGATATCAATTAAACAATCCTAATCAGCCTGACTACAAGCATTAATAATAATTATAGTTATAGCAGGAAAGATGATGCTAATGATGATAGTTATAAGTGTGCCTCTTTAAAATTTGGCTAATGAACGAAGCATCCAACTGGAAACCTAATCAAATCTTCTGAATAATGTTTACACTTGATTAACTCACTTGCCCAATTAGGTTCATGGATTTGAATTGTTCAGATTTTGTGCTGAACATGTATTATTAAACTCTCTCTCACCTTTTTCTGAATGAATACTTATAAATATCTTATAAAATGTGAGATTCTTTAACCATCATATTCTAATTTTCAGTTTTTGAATGAAGTTGGTGCCTTTCCATGCTTCTATCTGTCAGTCCTTATGATATCTCCAAAAGTTCTCCGAATTCAAATAAAATTCTGTATAAGGATGGGCTATGGTCTATGGAACAGAGGATTGAATCTTTGTGTGGATACATGCATATTTACCACCTGTATGTCATAGCTACACAGCGCACAATATATCCGAAAGTTTTCTGTATAAATATATGATATCTCAAAAAGTTCTTTATGAATTTCAAGGGAATTCTATGGAAGGGTGGGCAATGGCTTTGGAAGAAATGATGAAATTTTTGGGTAATCTATGTACAGTTACCTCCCTACATCAGCAGTTTTCAGTGAGTGAGATTGGCTTTAGGTAAGGTAAATGTTCTGATTGCATTCTTGTTTTCTTAGCGATGAAATCCAACAGATAGGGCACAAAAACTAATTATAACCTAACAAGCTGATAATTATTGATAAATTTGCTTGTCATCTTAAAATATTCCTCTTATGATTATTATTGACATTATTTGATATAGTGTTATTGTAATTCAATTTAGATATAATAGAATTTTCTTTATTCTTACTATAATTTCAGCTTTTTGCTATTTTGTAAAATCATTAATACTTAATAAATGATAAACTTTTGTATTTGCATGGTACAGTTTTGAAACCTTTAGAGTTATACTTGGTCTCTATCATTAGTTAAACAATAACCAGAAAGTTTATTGTGCTTTGGTACTCATGAGACATCATAGAATCCATTAGAAAACTAAAGTGGCAATGGGCTGGTCATGTTGCAAGAATGGCAGACAACTGTTGGACATCACGACTCACAACATGGATCCCCAAAGATCACACGCATAATTGAGGCTAGTAGAATACAGGATGGAGAGAGGAACTAGACTAGTGTAGAAAGTATTGGCTCTGTGACGCATGTGATAGAGAGGTCTGGTGAATCCTGGGGTGGGTCTATGTCCAAGAAAGGACGATAAAAGACCAATCATGTTGATGATGATAATTTTAGGCTCAACAAGACACTTAGATAACACTGTGCAGCATATTTTAACTATTATTGTTCCTGTGTGATGAGTTATTTTCTAACTGAAAAATGTCAATTATTCTCTTCAAACTTTGTTTCTGTGTCTTGAGCAGTGATGATTTGGAATTTATGTATTTCTAATTGAACTACAAGCAAATTTGCCCATTTTAATCACAAAATGAGAAAATCAAGTACATACTAATATCACTGCTCTGGTCACAAAAGAAAGTTTGATAGAAATGGTAGCCATTTTCTCTATTTTTTTACAAACAAAGAATTAGAAAATAACTCTCACTACCCAGGAACAAAAATTGCCTGGTGTAATTGAACTTTCAAGCTATATTTTCCTAAATTTTATCAATTTTTTTCCTCTCAGAAAATAATGTACAATGATGTAAGATTAGTTCTAAGTTGTACCAAATTTTCATCTATTTTTATCGAAGTATCCTTGTTAAAGGAGTAGACTCATCATGGATTCTTACAATATCTTAATCAATTCCAGTGTTCCAATGATATAGTAGGAACTATAAAGTATATAACAAATATATTGAATTACAAATTATCAGGCAACTTGAATTATGAGAGTGATACTTAAACTGAAGATGTTTTTGAGATATGTACTCAGACATGGTACACTTAAAAAAAACTCTTCTCCATGTTGATTTTTTGGTGTCTTGACTGTTCTTATCATTTGTAGAAATTATTTTTGTTTTATTACATATTTCTTTCTTACAAATGTTTGCTTGATGGAGTTGAAAATTTAATTGTTGTATCATACCCCAAATTGTTCTCTGTTCTTTATTGAAACTAGCAAAACTTCTATACTATGATTTAAAAATAAGTGCTAGCACAATTTATTGTGTGCTCTTGTTTCGATTATCATTTGATTGGAGGTAATTTAATGATTGAGCAGCTACTAAGAGCCCTGTGACCATCAGAGGGTCCCCAGGAGTGCTTGACTTGTCCAACAAGAGAGCTTGAATGCTTTTTTTTTCCCTAAGGTGGAGAGACCAATCAAATTCTGCTGAGGGCCCCATTAAGTCTTGGGTAGATCAAGCCCAAGTGGTTACTTATAGAACTCGAGAGTGATGGGGGGGCCTCACATCAAATTCTGCTTGGTGTCCTGTAAAGGCTTGAGCTGGCCCAAGCCTTTACAGGGCCCTGTGCTTTGGCCAACCCTGAATATTTCTCAAGTCATTCAACAGATCTGAACATGACACATTGCCAGTAAAGCTAGATTTTTGTGCTCTATCCATCTATCCCTCTGAAACAGTTTCTAATTGCATTTTATTTTGGTGAAGAGAGAATTTTTATTTGCCTAATTGAATTTTTAGTGTGTACACTTGGTGACAAACACTCTAATGGCATTAGTGATGAGGCAAGATTATAAGTATTATTCTTATGACTATTTCAGAAATGGGAATTGAGATAGAAAATAAATCAAGTTAGTGATATTATTTTCTTGCTGCTTTATTGGTGGGAAGGTATGCCAGAAAATGTTTGTTCAAGGAAATCTATGGTTCTCTTTATTTCTATATTTTTGAAGAAAATATGTAACCTCCTCGAACTAACTTTTTATTGATATTTTGTATATTGCTGTATTGTGAGTTATGTATCTCCCTTACTCTGAAATCTATTCATGTAAATAACAGTGTAATTTTCTTTGTTCTCTGTCTGTAACAATAGACTCTTCCTGCTAAAGGAAAGAATTCCGCTGATAAAAATACTTCCTACCCATCAATTGGGACTATAGTTTCTTCTATTGTAACAAATTCAGTATTTATTTCCAAAATTGAAGAAAAACAAAATATATCTGTGAATTTTTTACCAGTAAATCATTTAAAAAAAATAACAAATCAGAACACATCTCGTATGCAAGTACATCTTGCAGACTGTTGTTAGTGGGTTCAATCCTCATTGGATCTCCCACTTTTGATGGTCTGATACCAAAGCTCTGAATTGATAAATTAATAACTGAAAACCCTCCCACAGGATGAGATTTTCTGCATTCATACAAAGAGCAATCCATCCCATAAAATCTTTCATATTTCAGTTTCAGGTAATTTCTCGAACTACTTAAAAATCAAGAATTAACATCCTTAATCTTAGAATTCAAGATCAGCGATTCCTCATTTTCAGTTTCTAAAAGTGATTTTTTTCAAAAATGTTCAATTATTTTGTGTAGGTATGCAGTATATCCAATATCTACTTTCCTATACTCAGTTTCAGACCTCTTGAACTCTCTCTCTCAAACTAAAGATTTGTAAATCATACTGGTTTCTAAATCATGTACTTAGCTGTAAAGTGTATATTCCAAGGCCTCTGTGTTGGCCTATAAAGAAGAAACCTTGAAGATTATTAGGAAACTGCTCATCCACTCTCCAAAAATAACAATGATTCTGTGAATTGATAAGTTTTTCAAGATATTAAAATATTTTGACTCTGATTTAATCTTCATCTTAACTCTAGTACACTTATGTCCTTCCTCCAAGAAAGCAAAAATGGATTACCCATTGCAAGGGGAGAAACTCTGAAGTACCCCAATAAAACAACCCAGATATACCAAAAAAAATGGGTATGATATGTCCAGTCTAATCAAGTATGTGCTCTGAGTGGTGATTCCACATTCTAGTGCCAACTACACCCAACAAGGGCAAGAGGGTACACAGCTGAAATATTGTGAATAAATGAACACATCGATGAGGAAAATAGTCCGACCAAATTATACTTGGGGATAAAACGTTTTGGCAAGTAAATGAAACACTTATTTCTGCTAATAGCTCACCTATGCAGTTTTGTGTTCAGTTGTTTTTCTAGGTTGGTTCTTAGAATTTCTTCTCTTGTTCTTTCTGTAGTGCCTTTGTATGTTTTGCTGTTGTTTCTTCTATTCATTATAAAAAATCCATCAAATTGTATTAAATGTTTTGATGGTATCTCCCTTCTTTCTTCAGTTATTGCTAATTCTATTTGGTGGTTTTTTCATTTCAGGGATTTGCAAGTTCATACCTCTTTTCAAAATTGGAGCATCAAACCAACTTTCTCATTTGTAAAGTTGGACAGTTTTGGTGCCTTTACCAGTTTAGCTACATTATTTGCCACCTCTCTCTGAACTTCCTTTAAAAGAAGTCAGTCTTTTGGACTTATTTTAGATACAAAACATTAAAAAATTGTTTATAGCTGTCTGTTCTGTCAAGGAAACTAAATTTGTGTGAGGTCATTTGAATTAGTTTCATTACTGCTCTCAAAACCAATACAATGTCTTGTATGGTGTTGCCAACAAAACTGACTATCGGAAGTGGCCTTTTCTGAACTCTGTCCAATAGAATTTGGTTCAAGTCTCACCTTTGCTTGACATTTTGTTTGATCTCTTTTCACTTGTTTCCTGAAACATTTAATGTTTGCCTCTAGTTACTAGTGAAAAGAGTTACTGTAATTGTTGTGTTGTCTTTTTAGATAGTAAGGGATATATGTGTGTCTGAGTGTGTAAATATATATATAGTGTGTTAACATTCCACATCTTAAACTTTCAGGAAAATACAATGTTTGGAAGAAGCAAAAATAAAAATGTAAATATTATCCTATAAGGATTGGAGGAAACATATGTTCGATTTCCTGGTTTTATGATGGAATTGTGTGATGGTGACAGCCCAATTTTCAAAAAGTTAAGCAAACTGAATTAGAGGATTGCTCCTGCATAAACATTTGATTGATTTGAGACTCATCTAAAAAAAAAAATCAGCATACATCAACACTGTCTGTTTATTTGTGAAAATTACCTTGAATTCTTGAAACTGCTCCTAAACTCAGTGGATCTCTTAAATGAATTGATCTTTGATAAATGGAACTCTGATCAGAAGTTATTCCCCTTGATTTGAATTATGTTTCAGATTGATTTAAAAGTTAAACCTAAAAATTCTGTGGAAAGAATATAATTTTGCTGAGTAAAAAGACTTCAGTATTCAACTCCTAGTCTGCATCTAAATATTAAAAAAAAACAGCAATTGAGCTGTTCCAGCTGCTCACACATGGCACAATCTCATCTCTTTATCTTGTCTATTCCAATAAAGCTGAATTTCTTTTCATGTAGCTAACCCTCTATGTATCTAACCACACTTATCTGGTCACATCTATTTTGTCAAAGCAACATGTGACATTGATTTGTATTATGGTATTAACATTCAATATGACTGACATTTCATCTTCTGCTTCTAAATCTAAAACTGATATATTACTACAAGACACCATTGATGACTTGCTTATACTATGTTGATTCATATGAATATGTACTCTGTTGATTCATATGAATATGTACTCTGTTGATTCATGTGAATATGTACTCTGTTGATTCATGTGAATACGTACTCTGTTGATTCATGTGAATACGAACTCTGTTGATTCATGTGAATACGTACTCTGTTGATTCATATAAATACAAGTGTGTACTTTGTTACTTATTGGTGATTCTACTGTCTGTGATTCTTGACTAGAGTTTAGCTGGTTTGTTCATGTTTACTATGCCAACAAAGTTCATTGTGGGAAAAGCTGATCACCATGGCCCAATGATGGAATGCTTACCTCCTGTTCTATAGGCCATCATTCAATCCATCATTGAGTCACACCAAAGACTTTTGAAATGGAACTGAATGCTTCCCCACTAAACACAAGGACTAGGATTGAAGAACCTCTCCCTGAGGATAAGGGGTTAAGGCCAAATCAAATGAGATACCAATTTTTGTAAGATCACAGAAATTGATCTATGTCGAGCCTGGTTAGTAATTGTTGGGTGACCATTGGGGAATACCAGGTACCATAACCCTTGATGAGTGTATAAGCAGAGAATGATCATATACACATTTGAAGAAAAGTTCAGTTGGTTTTAGTTTTCAAGGTGGAATTTTTCTCTTTTCAAAGGAATGTACAAAAATGAACCTCACTTGCCCGCGGATTGAACTAATGACTGTGATCATAATACTCGATTACTGAATTCTTTGAAGGAATTTTGTGTCTTTGTGCACTATTTTGCATACATATGGTTTTAATCTAGATCCTACCAAACTGGGAACCCCTTCCGTCTTCGCTGTAGACACCACACTTCTCTTTTGTAATGCTCTCTAAAAAAATATTTAGTGTCTATGTTTTAAAATATACTAGACAACTATGAATTGTCTGGTCAGTGTTTAATCATATTCCAGACGATATCTTTAGAATTTTGATTGTGGTACCATTCACAAGATCTCTACAATTGATATTTAAATTTTTTCTCTCTATTAAAAATGAACAAAAGATTAATTTTGTAAATTCTTTATTCATTTTGGCTCGCAGTTATAAAAGAAATCTTTTTTTATAGAGACTATAAAATTTAATTGATTTTTATTCAAAGAATTTTATAGAATAGATAAAATGAAATTAGGTTTCATCTTAATGAATTGAAATCAAGTATTTTTGTTGGTTCCCTCGTTAGCAAGATTACAACTTTCAAAAAGTCTCTAAGGTTTGCAAAAAACGTAATTAGAAATATTGTTTTGCTTTTGTTTATATGATGGGATAAAAAGGTACTTGCTGTGTTGGTCAAGTGGTTCACAGATTCTAGGGAATATACATTCAGAAACAGAAAAAAACAGAATTGGTTCCAGCTTTTCTTTTTGTTCCTTCTGGCAGAATGAAAAGGAGAAAAATATTAAAACTATTTTTGAAATTTAATTAAACACTGGAGGAAAACTTCAGATATTCACTCAAATTGGAATTTGATATTTTAGAAGCTGAGTGATCTAAACTTGTTTTCCCATTTTGGTTGTCTTCATGGCTTCAAGAAAAATACTTCATTTTTTTTTCTTTAATCAACAAAACTATTCCACCTGTCAGTTGTGAACAAGAATTTCAACATTTTACTGATTGAGTTTTTTCCTGGAACTTGATTTATAATAATTTCTAAGCTTGCTTCAAAAAAAGAAAATGAAAGTATTGATATGACATCATTTATCCCCATCCATCATGTGATATCTTTATATATGATGGTTTAAATCCTGCTAGAGGAAGCTTTTCATTGTAATGGTTAGGTTCCTTCATTATACAATTTTCCAGTAATTATGAAAATTGTATGTAATTATTTTTTTATTTTATCATCCTTGGCTAATGTAGTTATTCATAAGTTCAGGACTTATGGAAATCTACTTTTCCACTATCTGTCTCTCTTTATGTATATATATAATTGTTCTCCACTTACACGTTCGTAAAGGGTGTTATGGGATTAGGTACGCAAAGGTAATTGTTAATAAGATCCACCAGATTTGCCAACCTGTTGAAGCTTCATTCTGCGTACAGCACCTGGTATTTCCCAGTGGTCACCCATCTTGGTACTGACTAGGCTTGACCTTGCTCAGCCTTGATGGTCTCATCAGACTGGTGTATCCAATGTGATTTAGCTGTAATCCCTTAGCCTTGAGGAGAGGTTACTCAATCCTAGTCTTTTTGCTGATTATTTAGTGGAAAGGCATTAAGTATCATTTTAAAAGTCTTTGACGTGACTCTGTGGTGGATTGAATCATGACCTACTGAGCCAGAGATGAGCACTTTCCCACTGGGCCACAGTGATCAGTATTTCATTTTTGGTTATCCCTATTTATGAATAATTCTGAAGTCCAAGTCATTGATAGTAAGTAGATGAGAGGTAACAATAACTCTAATAGAATAGTCTTTTTGTAAAAGAAACAAGCAATGTTCTTTTTGAATCTGACAAATATCTAGCCACACAAGGACTCAAAATCAACTGTTACCAGTTAATATTCTTTCAAGACTTGTGTATATTACAACTGGGGTCACTATCTTATACCTCTGCTAACGATGTTGGAGGGGTATATTTATTATTACTTGTCTTTTTGTTTTTATGATGTCTCCGAAATTTCTGTATGAATTTCAATGATATTTGGGGTGGGTAGGACAGGGGGCATGAGCTAAGGAAGTGGTCAATTTTTGAGTGGATCCAGGAATTTTTTGCCGATCATGTTAGTGTTGGCATTGGCTGAGGTATGTGCTCTCTGAGTTCTCTCTAATTACCTCTGCCAATAAAAATGGAGAGGTGTATGCATTCCGTTGTGTCCATCTGTCTTTCTCTCTACTCAATATCTCTGAAAGTTCTCGATAGATTTCATTGGAATTTTGTGGAAGAGTGAATATTGGTGTAAATAAGAATTGGTTAGATTTTTGGGCGCGATTTTTTTTTATACCCCCCCCCGTACATTCATGTATATACTCGTATCTGTTCACATGATATCTCTAGAAGTTATCCATGAATTTCTGTGAAATTTTGTGGGAGGGTGGACAATTGATTAAAAAAAGGGGTGAATAAATCTTGAGGCAGGTCCATGCACAATTACCTCCCTTATGTCGTAATTACATCTGCACCACATGATCTCATGTCAGTCCACACAACAACTACCATAAGTTTTTAATGAATTTCAATGAAATTTTGTGATTGAAATTTTGGGCAGATCCATGCACAATTATTTCCCCTGAGAATGGCGTTGCCCTCTGTGATAGCTTTCTAGTTAGTTGAAGATTTCAGTCTGCACTGGCTTTTGAGGATGGAAATTTTTTCTTTGACATTCATGATTAACAAAATGCATAAAATCAATGTTAGTAAATGAACTGTAGTTGTTTGCTAGTTTTTTTTGTTTTTTTTTTCTCAGAGAGAATAGAAATGTTCAAATTGAACTGTAGATCCTGTATTGTTCTGTCCACTGTTACAAGAGCTGATTTTGCCCATATTGTGCTCCAATCAATACAATGAATTGTTTTATTTTAGTTTTATCACAAGGTACAATACAGGCTGTGTATTCCTGACTTTTTTGATGCATATTCTTATGAAATTTACTTCAGAAATTCTTCATGAATGTCATTTAGCTGTAGAACAATTTTGATGTAAGGAGTATCTTAACAAGGAATGAGTTCTTCCTTTGGATATCTTACAACATTATTGTAACTTGTAGGAACTATCAATCATCAATCGCAACTGTCCACCTTTTAACATAGCTTTCTTCAGTTTTTAAGTAGTTCTGCTCATATGGCTATCTATCTATATGTGTGCATCAATAGAGCTACAGGACTGAAAGTTTAACTGTTTATTCCTTATTATGTCTTGAATGAGCACTTCCCTCGGAATAAGTTTTTGTTGGTGGTTTCTGGCAATGTTTACGCTTATTTTTGGAAAATTCATACTTTTTAGTGATCTCACAAGGTGAGTGAAGTAACTTATTCATTGATCACCCTTTTTCAGATTTTTTAATTGATCACCCCTCGCCCTCCCCAATAGGCATGGCATGCTGCCTAAATATTTTGGTCATGTGACGATTTTTGCAGAATGATTAACCAGACGTGATTATTTTCTAACGAGGCTATTGGATCTGAAATTTGCTGTATCTGGTATTTCTCTAAATTAAAGAGCTTAATTTATACTTGAGTATGTTTTCTTTCTTTGTTGATGTGGATTGAAAACTTACTTTCCTGTACCAGAAATTGAATCAGATACATTATAGTCATTTGCTTCATTAGCAAATCCCCAAGTCTATGGTTCTACAAAAAAGAATTTTTCTATTTTTATTCTTCTAAACCAGTGATTCTGAATGTAGGATGAACACCCAACAAAGGGGCAATTTGGAATTTGGATGTGAAGAGTGTGAAGCATTCTGTGACTCCAAACCAAGTCGTGTTAAGGCTTAACTAATTGCTTCCAGTTTATACAATACTATTAATTACTGATTTCACTCTAGGTTCAATAGTAACTAATGCTTATAGTAAGTGGGATTTCAAATCTTTTGAGCTGCTTGGGCATTTAGCAAAATCGGTCAAGAACCACTGTCTTTGATTATAAAGAACAAGTTTAACATGTAATCCTTCACTTGTAACCAAAAAGAGATAAGCTCACTAATCTGAAATTTATATTCGGAAGATGGAAGGAAGGCTGAGAATGGAGATTAAGAATAGAAAATAGAAATTAGTGCTAGCGTTGAAGCAACTACCCTCTTTCCCCTCTGTCTCTGTGAATCATTGTGTGTTGCCCAAATGAGAGTGCCAACAGTATTTGCTGATTTTGGTTGTGCCAGGCATGGTGTCTGCTGGAGACAATTTTCCCCCTTTGTATTGATTTATTTTAGCCAATCTACACTGATGCAGGGAGGGGCTCTACTTTGCTGCTGCTACCATTTCTTCTACTCTGGGGATTTTGAATGCCTCTGCTACTTGAACCACTCCTGCTACAGATATTATGGACACTATTACTACTATTAGCCCCAGCACAACACTATTACTACCATTATTATTATACAATGCACTTACTACAGTTATTATCATGGAAAGCTTATTACTACTGTTATTATACAACGCAGTTACTACCATCATAATTATATAACGCAGATTCTACCATTATAATAATATGCAGTCATTACCATTACTATTATACAATGCAGTTACTACCATTACTATTATACGATGCAGTTACTACCATTACTATTATACAATGCAGTCATTACCATTACTATTATACAATGCAGTTACTACCATTACTATTATACAATGCAGTTACTACCATTACTATTATACAATGCAGTTACTACCATTATTATTAAACAATGCAGTTACTATCATTATTATTAAACAATGCAGTTACTACCATTATTATTAAACAATGCAGTTACTACCATTATTATTAAACAATGCAGTTACTACCATTATTATTAAACAATGCAGTTACTACCATTACTATTATACAATGCTGTTACTGCCGTTATTACTATACAGTGCTGTTACTACGGATATCATTATATAATGCTGTTACTTCGGTTATCAGTGTACACCGGTGTTACTACGGTTATCAGTGTACACCGGTGTTACTACGGTTATCAGTGTACACCGGTGTTACTACGGTTATCAGTGTACACCGGTGTTACTACGGTTATCAGTGTACACCGGTGTTACTACGGTTATCAGCGTACACCGGTGTTACTACGGTTATCAGTGTTCACCGGTGTTACTACGGTTATCAGTGTACACCGGTGTTACTACGGTTATCAGTGTACACCGGTGTTACTACGGTTAACTCTGTACACCGGTGTTACTACGGTTAACTCTGTACACCGGTGTTACTACGGTTAACTCTGTACACCGGTGTTACTACGGTTAACTCTGTACACCGGTGTTACTACGGTTAACTCTGTACACCGGTTTTACCACCTTTATCTCTGTACCAATGCTGTTAATACCGTTATTACCACACTACACTGTCAGTACCGTTATTACTACACAACACAGTTGCTACCATACAGCACTGCTATGACTCTTATTATTTCTTGAACTATTGATATCGTTATGATTAGTTGATGATATTGCTATCGTTATTATCACTCAATACTGTTGCAATTCTTATCATTCCTCAATACTGTTGCAATTCTTATCATTCCTCAATACTGTTGCAATTCTTATCATTCCTCAATACTGTTGCAATTCTTATCATTCCTCAATACTGTTGCAATTCTTATCATTCCTCAATACTGTTGCAATTCTTATCATTCCTCAATACTGTTGCAATTCTTATCATTCCTCAATACTGTTGCAATTCTTATCATTCCTCAATACTGTTGCAATTCTTATCATTCCTCAATACTGTTGCAATTCTTATCATTCCTCAATACTGTTGCAATTCTTATCATTCCTCAATACTGTTGCAATTCTTATCATTCCTCAATACTGTTGCAATTCTTATCATTCCTCAATACTGTTGCAATTCTTATCATTCCTCAATACTGTTGCAATTCTTATCATTCCTCAATACTGTTGCAATTCTTATCATTCCTCAATACTGTTGCAATTCTTATCATTCCTCAATACTGTTGCAATTCTTATCATTCCTCAATACTGTTGCAATTCTTATCATTCCTCAATACTGTTGCAATTCTTATCATTCCTCAATACTGTTGCAATTCTTATCATTCCTCAATACTGTTGCAATTCTTATCATTCCTCAATACTGTTGCAATTCTTATCATTCCTCAATACTGTTGCAATTCTTATCATTCCTCAATACTGTTGCAATTCTTATCATTCCTCAATACTGTTGCAATTCTTATCATTCCTCAATACTGTTGCAATTCTTATCATTCCTCAATACTGTTGCAATTCTTATCATTCCTCAATACTGTTGCAATTCTTATCATTCCTCAATACTGTTGCAACCATTATCATTATACTTGGTTGTAACTACAATGATCATTATACAGCACTGTTAATGCTCTTTTCATTCAATGCTGTTACTGCCATTGTATAAAACAATGTTTCTATCATTATCATTAATGGTTTTGTTGTGTTATGTAATTAATTTCAATGACAACTGTTAATATTAAAACAGACCTGAAACTCAAGTAATTTTTAGAATTTTCTTCCCCTGGTATGATCATTTTCAAATCCTTTATTTTGTCTATAATTGCTATTATTATTGCTACAAGCTTTCCTTGTTAATACTACTGCTATTATATCTTTTAATAGAACTGTTACTTGTACTGCTAGTTTAATTACACTCTAAAAGCAGTTTCTCCTTCAAAAATAGCCAGTTGAATATTAGATTTATATTGATGGTCATCTATTTGTTTTAGTTCTGTTTGATGATTTTTTTAATCGATAGAAATTCATAGAAATAAATTTGCTGATGGGTAGTTGAACGATGGAACCTTATAATTTTCTTTCTTTTTTATCTCCTGTGCCTTATTTCTCTGTGTAGTATCATTAATCTTTTTAATGGCATGCAAAACACCAGAAATATTCATAGAAAACTATGAAATTTGAGCAATGCATAAACTGTGCGATATTTATGATACTTGTTTGTCGTATTGAATGGGGATTATCAATGAAATGGTAGCTTGAAACTGATACAGTTTTTTTTCCACCCTTGTGATGTGGCTATCCGGGTTAAAGAGAGATAACCCTGTTATAACTGGATCATGTATAATCAATTAGGGGAACAAAAGCAAGTTTACTAGTGAGTGGAGGTATTGTTTTCATCACTAAATCAAAAAAAATTATCTGCATTTCAAATTGAGAAAATTCGCTTTTAGTTATATCAAGTAGGTCTTTTAATGAAATTCTGTTTAATTATTTTTTTAAAAAAATTTTCTAGACTAGTGGGCTATAATATAGTAAAAAATATTGTGGTCCACTGCTTCCCAACCTTATATTGTGAACCGCCCTCTAGTATATTCAGACCAGATTTCTTACCTTGTTTCTTTCACTTTCACTTTCACTGATATGCAACCAAGCAGAATGCCAGTTTGCCCTTATCAAAGGCCCAGCCCATAAGTCATTCTGTTATGATTCTCATCTCGTATGATTTTGATGAAAATGCTTGGCCTATATTCCTGATTGGTTCAGTAAATAATCTCATCTTTCAATTCAAGTCATAAACCGCTTGATACCACTCTTAATTTACAGGAGAAATCTTCGATGATAGAGATAGTTTGTTAAAATTATTATGACTGATAGAATGAAAAAAAGGAAAGAAAAAATTGCTGAAAGAGAGGTAACTTTAATTGATTAAGTATGTCTGAAGTGATTAGTGTTATAAGCTCAATATTCAGGTCTATTTTTACCTTCTATTCTAAAGGAGACTAATCGTTTAACAGATATATACAAACATCAAATTGAAGAAAGATTCAACAAGGGTTCCTTTAGTTCAACATCAACATTAGGAAAATGCCAAGTAATCATCCTTCTGAATATTTCCCAAGGAACTGATTGTTAAGGTTACATCATCAGTGTTATATGTTCTTAAAAGCAATATTCTATCCTTCATTCTTATACATGGGGATAATCAAAAGGTGTAGGTTGGCCAATCAGGTAAAGACACAGAGAATGGGCCTGTAGAGCCAAGTTCAAACTTTGGCTGGGACAGTTTTGTGTTCACTTTGCAGCAATGATCTTGGCAAAGGCATAAATCCATCTCTCTCCCTTGCTTTAGATAATATAGTGCATGGAGAAGTGAATGACGCTACATAGGGTACATGCTGCCTCTAAGTCTAATCAACATATCGGGAATGGGACAAGTGAATTGCTGTAGCTGGTATAAGGTCACTACTCGCTTTGTAATCAACAAGAAAGCATTATATGCAATCCATTTCCTGATGTGTATATTCAGTTTTGGATTTTTTATCAAACAATGTTATCTATGTGTATTTTGAAATGTCAAGATCTCAAAATCATCAAGTAGAATGATGTTCTAGACTTTGTACATTAGTGAATGTTAGTTCATTTTTTTTTTGCTTTTTTACAACTGACTCTGCCTGCAAGTAGGAATTATTTATTTATTTCTGCTATTGATACCATTATCATGAACATTATTTACACTGTACTCATCTTTTTTCCTCTTTGTGAAAATATGTCCTTAAAATATGAATATGATCCTAGCCAAAATATGAATGATTTCAACCTAAGGTTGATTTCCCCCTTGTCTTTTGGCAAAGAACTGACTCTTGCTGTCAAAGTCATTATAACAATTGAATTGAGAATTTTTGAAAAAGTAGTAATAGAAAATAAAATTTCTGAAAAAGAGCTTATTTCTTTTTTATTGAATAGCAATTTTTATGATGATTTACTTCGGGCAATATATATATATATATATATATATATATATATATATTTATATCCTAGTTGAAATTTCAAATTCACAGAATCCAATTAGCAGTTACAGCTTTTCATTCAAGTGAAAGCCTGATAATAGAAACCAAGGTTATCATCTAATAGCAATGCGGAATAAGAATACTCGGAGCACATGGAACAAGAATAAAATCATGACATACTTTTACGAAACATTGGGAGAACCTTGTATTTCTCAATAAGTCATATGATGTGGACATATTTGCATCATTAATGAAGTATGAAAGTAAGAGAAACATTCAATATGGAGAAAGAGCTATGTATAAGTATTTTAAGTGAAATAATATAAAGCAGTTGGTGTTCAAGCGGTTTTACAGATATTTGTTGTTTACAAAAAATTTTACTCAAGAACAGTCATGTAATTATTTGATTGAATTAAAAATCTCAAAATTTACAATTAATTTTACTAATATCTCATTAATAACAATGTAAAGTTATATTCTATATTTTTATATGATCAAACAGAAAATTGATACTTCTATGTAAAAAGTTTCATTTCAAAATATAGGGCAGTGTTTGTATTGAAATGAATTTTAGATATAACACAGACATTTCTAGGATAGAGAAAGAAGCTTTTATCTCTTCAGTTAGTGCTATACAAAAAGAGAGAAAACTTTGCTTGCTGGAAAAAGCCAGGATCAAAGTGCAATTACATATTTACATGTGTACTGACTATCTATCCATCGGAAATAAAGTATAGAGCTGATTTATCAGTGCAGTCGATGATTCTTGTCATGGATCTATTATGAGCCTTACCTAGATTGTGAAGGGTGCTCTGTGGCATTATAGCCAGACATATTATAACTATCTACTGACCTATTAGAATATCCTAGTAATTTTGTCTAACACCATTTCTACATCATAAATTTAAAAAAAATAGTCTGTTTCTCATAAAATAACCCAGTAAATATGCTCATGAATTTTGGTAAAAAAAATTATTTTTGCTTTTTTTTTTTCAAATATGAGGATCATAATGATATTATATCTTATGAACTTGAAAGACCACACTTTTTCGTTATACCAGCACTAAAATAAATATCTATAAATGGAATTAGACTTGAAAAATTAATTGTACTAAAACCAAGTATCAAACTCTTAAATTCATGAACTGCTTGATACCTCCTGTTTTGACAGGATGAAAAAATAATGAAATTGTCTTATGAATTAAAAAATTTTTAATTTTGAGATATTACCTAATCGTCAAAAGGAATTAACTTTCATCAGTAGTTATTTCCCTTAAAATTGAAATTTGATTTTTTTCATATGTATTTGAGACCTATAGTTCATCTTTGGAACACCTTTACTCTTTCTCCCCATAGTACCTGTATTAGGTCAAACTTTATTGTATTAAAAAAAGATTTTTCTCTATTTGTTTTTTATAACATTCTTCAAGCAGTTTCTTGTATTCTTTTCTGAATAGATCATCTGTCAACTCAGGTGATAGAATCATGTAATATTGATGTAATGCAGTCTCTTAAACTCCATCTACTTGTTTAAATCGTTGTATGACTTCTTTTTCTTGGTACATACATGAATCAAGCTTTTATCACTTGGAGAATATATTGAATCAATAAGGCTATGAAATTACACTTACAAAATTTTATATTATTGAAAATTATACAATTTTATAACCTATTGGGCTTTTTGCTTTCCACCATTTTGTATTTGCTCATTTGATGTCTCGTCATCTATGAAATTTCCAAGAACTACAAGATTTGACTTGTTCAGTTTTGTTTTTCATCAAAATGTTTACTTGACCATAATAATTCAATAATCTTGAGTTAGTCTGGTTTCCGAATCCTTTCACTCTACCAGCCACCATCTTTAGTGCTTACTTTGACTCCAGATGTTTATTGCTTCAATATCAAAAGCTGTCTACTTTGATAAACAAGATATTGGTCACCAAGCCACTAGAGGTTATTTCTTCCTAGAAACATCTTATTTGGGATTCTTGGTATATTTCTCTTTTATTTTCCCAGTGAAACAAGGTATACTAGAAACATAGTTAAATAATATTGCTGCACTCTTTGTTCTGTCTACAGACATAATTCCGTGTTTATGACAGGCTTTTATGTGTTTTCTCTTGATGCCCTTTTGACCAGAACTTCTCAATTATTCTCTGCAGGGATCCTAGGTTTTTGTCTTACTTGGCTATCAAAACAGGTCTGGTTAGTCACTGAATAGAAATTAATATGATCATTGGCAGCATGTCCTTTCAGTGTTCTATATTGGTGAATAAATTACTTCTCTCACCTTTTGTTGGATCACTAAAAAGTCTGATAAAAAAAAAAAAAACAGTTTAAATGCTGCTGGATGCAAACTAAGGGACCAATTTGGAAAAAACGAGGTTATCAAATTGAACCCACTCATAAAGTATTATTTTGCAGGGAATTTTTTCAAAAACAGAAAATTTTTTCAACTATCTATAGAGAGAAAACATAATAAAAAGTAAATATTTCAATTTTCTGGTATGGCCTGATACTTGAGATTCACTTGAAAGACTGAAAAAACTCATGATGACAGTCTTGGTTGACAGTTTTTAATATATTTAAAAATCAAACTTGCATTTTTATCAACTTTTTCTCCATTTATATAAAAAAAATGACACATGGTTTTCCTCAGATGATACAACTTTTAGTTTTATGATTTTTGCATTTTATAGGATCCCCAAGTATATGTATTCTTTGAAAAAATATATTGTGTTAGTGTATGAAAATGAACTTAATCTTCATGTCAAATCATGTGATCATGCTAGTTGATATTCTGATTTGCAAAATACTCATTACTTTTTCTGTGGACCACAATTATTGAAAACTATATATTATTATAGAGAAATATCTGAGTTCTGATCCCCAGGAATTGTTCCTTTATCCACACAATGAGAACAGGGCTAGTTTGTCGGTGATATAATACTCAAAATTTGAAATAAACTCCGGTCATCTATACAATTAATTCAAACTATGATCATACAATTCAAAATAAAAAAATTAGAATTGGCTGCTTGATTACAATCATGAGGATAGATAGGAAAATATTTAGCATCAGCAGCAACTCAGTTTATATTTTTAAAAAAATGTTTGGTTTTAACTTAGTTTAAGTCCACTGACCCTTCTTATTGGTCAACTGTTATAACATTTATAATCATAATAATTACAATAATAATAGCAAGTGTCAGAGAAATTAGTAGCAATTATGCATTTTAATACATTCAAGCATTGGCTGAAAGAGGAAAATAATCAGAAGTTTTAGACTTGTAGGTTTGTAATTACTTTATTTTTTTTTTAGAATTGTAGCTCAAATCACCTTTTGTCTAAGAATAATGAAGTACAAAACTGCAATGACTTTTTTACAATATCGTCATTGTACCAAAGCTATCTAATGTGAAATCAAAACTTGGAGAATTTCAAATAGATTTTATCATCTATATTTAACAAAAAAAAATGCATGATCTGTAAAACTGGAAAATGTTTCATTCACTATTAGGATGACAAATATGGACATCTGTTTCTAAGTCTTTTATTACTGTAATTGAGTTACGTATCACATACATGAGCAATGAACAAAATGTTATGTCCTCTAATTTTGTGTTGCAACTTCAAAGTATTTAAATGAAAATGTAATCACTGAACTTTGATCTTACTGTAACAAGAATGATTTTACTCCAACAATGAATGTAAATGATAAAAACCTATCTGAAAAAAAATAAAAAGGCAAATTGATTAGAATTTTCTTTATAGTGCACAAGATTCATATGAAACAAATTGGAATTAATTTACTGACAAATTTTTGAGTCATATTGTTGGAAAAATTATACAAGTATACTCCATTAACAATACCTCATTCTTTTGTGATGGTACAAGAATTGCTGAGCAAGATTAACTCATAGAGTTCTTGTTTTGCCTTTCTCTTTGGTCAAATCACTCCAACATGGTGAACTACACTTTGTCTACTGTATAAGACAAATCTTATTGAGAAAATGGATCCAATCAATCTAGTATAGCTAATTCCTCAAAATGAAACTTGAAACTAAACAAGGGTGTATCTAATGATTTTTACTGAGCAATGCAGGCCTCTAATTTTCTAAATGGATAGTAATTTAAATTTTAAATTTTGAATTTGAATTGAAGAGAACATCAACCAAAGATGGAGATATCAGATATGGCATATGAATGTGCACAAAAATTTAATCCATTTTTGAAGATCTGCTCCAAGGATATCACAAATTTACTAGATTTCTTTACTAAATCATCGTACTAAGGGAATAAATTTTGTGACAGAAAATGTGCACTCTACCCCTAACATCCCTTCGGTATACCCCTGAAACTACCACATCATATAATACTTGTCACACAATTTCGTATGCAGTTCTTTGACCAGAGTGTCATCCTGCAGCCAATCTGTATTTCTTCTTCCATCACAACCTCTACTACCACCATCCCTCCTTATGTTGGTCATCCCTTTGCCAATGCCTTCTACTCATGTTGATTCCCAGTTTTTATGGTGTTGGTTCTCTCTTGCCTTTTTAATACTGTTTTTTTTTTCTTTTCACCTTCCTTCTTTTATACGTCTTTACTTTCAATCTCTCCACTGACCTCTTCCATGTCCAGAGAGGAATTTGTAAACTGTCTGGAATTTCTGATAGAAAACTAATTTTCTTTTCTTTTCTTTCCTCTTTTTCTATTTTTGTTTAATATTACTTACTTTGATGGTCTGTTGGTCTGCATAGCATCACTCTTTTGAAAGGTGCCTTGAGATCTGCTTGTTCTTGTGGCTGCTTGGGCTGTGTAGGGTTGATGTATGCCACATTTGATTACTCTTATGATTGTATCTTCTTTATTTTGACAGCATGCTACTCAGCTTCTGGATGCAGCCCTGGACCGCAGCCAATGGGATGTGGCAAGAGACTTGATTCGCTTCTTGAGGGCCATTGGTGAGCTAATGTTTATTTCATTTTTTATTGTCATTGCTACTTGGATTTTTCTCTTATTATCTTGTGATTTCTTTTTTTTTTTCTTTTTTGTTAATATTTTTCCCTTGTTTTTAGTTGGGTTAAATCAATAGTTAAAACCTACTTGAATAGAAGGATTGCAAAGGAGTTAAACTGGAGGTTTTGGATTATAAAAATAGAAAAACGCGTGAGAAATGCAGGAACGAGTAGAGGCATTGCAGTTTTGTGAAACCACAAACATTTCAGTAATGTCATGAAATCAATAGTTTCACAATCAGTGTCAGAATGATAAACAAGTTTGTGATGCTGACCATTACTACTGTAATGAGTCCGATCCTCACTGGGTGCCACACAATTGTAAATACACTAGATACAGAAGCAGAATGTACTTGATATTTACTAACTTTTGCCTTAGTGGGGCTCCCATTGAGAAACAAATTCATCATATTAGTAGTGGTCAACATCACAAGCTTTTTACTACACTAATTGCAAAATTTGAGATTTCACAAAATCACAAGTTTTACAATCTTACTTTATGAAAGATACAGAAGTAAAAATGCTAGAAGTTGATATGGAAAAATAATCATGATGAACAATATTTGAGCCATTGTGTCATTATCATATACTCTGATGGTGATGATTTAGAATTTAGAAAACCTCAAGAAATTGAGGCTATTGCTTTGATTCTCAAAGACCACAGAAAGAAAATTTGTATATATAGGCAATTACAGATGCACTCGTACATACATGCATGTGTGTGGTTGTAAATTGATATTCTATTGTCAGTATATTCTTCTGTACAATTTAGAAGTTAACACCAACAATATATGTGCATGAACAAGTTTCTTGAAGCCATAACCAGAAAACAATATTTGGTTCTTATACATATGATTTCATGTTTGCCGTTAGTAAGCCTCAAGAACTAAGGATTATATGGAAGGAGAGGAAAAGAAAACAAATTTTTTTTGTCTTTTTATTTTCCTTTCCTTCTGAGAAAATTCTTTTTTCTTAACCCAATCGCATTTTGGATACCAGAATCTGCCTAGTTTCTTTGCTGCTGCGAGCAAAGAAAATGCGCAGAGGACAGGGAGATGAAGCAGTTAACGTTCAAATACAATTTGACTAAATGAACAACTAGCCTGGTTCAAGTTGGGTTTTTTTTTCTATTACTGTTTTACAAATTAAGTTGGAGCTAGTGCTGATTCTTTGCTTTCTTTCATGGTGATTGCCATCACTTGCCTCTGTCAGATCGTGCATGTGCATATTTCAAGTTTTTGCATTTTAGTTCCTTGATGTTAAACACATCTGTGTGTGCGTGTGTGTGGGGGGATTTTCTGGCACATCCTAGCATTCAAAACTATCTCTTAGCTATTTAGCCCTATTTCTTCTCCTTCCCTCCTTTTCCTTGTCTCTGAAGCTGCATTTTAAGATTGATTCTGAATGCCCACAAAATTTAGTGGAATTATAATTCAATCCATTTCCGTTTGATTTACAAGAAATTGGTTGAATTCAAAGATGTGAATTCAGGTTGCATAAACTTCATTATTTTCTTCGGTTGCTGTAGACTATGTAAATAAATATCATCATCTATCAGATGTTTCATGGCAAAAAAACTTCATAATGATGGATTTATAAATGAGTGTATGAACTTTGTTATTGTCAGTAAGAGGTGATAGAATAACTATTGCTGAAATAGATTCAAAGGAAATGTATCATTTTAAATGGAATAGTATTTTACATATAATTTTTGTCAAACTCGTGTATTTTTTTTGCCTTGTAACAAGAACAATCCTTACCTAATTCAGGTGGTAAACTCTTCATTGTCTACCTGTCTTGTCATATTAAACCAAACTGATTTATAAAATTATCATTTCCCTCCCATTATTTGAAATCATGATGAAGTGATCAATAGGTGTCTCTTTTTCCAACTGAGCAAAACTGATAAGTCTTTCATTTATGAAAATCTATCTTATAATTCTTATATTTATTATATATACCAACAAGTTGTAGTAATCATCTTCAGTTGGAAAAGAAGTGGTAGTGTTTGACTCTAGAGCAACAAGGCTTATTTAGTAAACTCAAGAAATTGTACTGTAGACCCATTTTCATATCACAGTAATGGGCTACCCTTGCTGTAAGAATGTCAGACAACTGCTGGAAATCAAGACTCACAACATGGATCCCAAAAATCATATGCAAAACTGTGGACAGCAAAAAAGGAGATTGTGTGATAAACTAGTCAAGTTTCGAATTTTTGGCTCCGCAACGCCCTTGATAGAGAGGTCTGGTGAATACAGGGGAAGGTCTATGTCCTACGACGGGCAATAAAAGGCTGCTGCTGATGATGAGTAGTAATAACTGTATATATGGCAGCATATTCCAAATATACCTTTCAAAGAATGCTTTTGTTTCAGTTCTCAACTCACTTTACTTCTAAATTATTTTGTAACTTCTAAATTTGAATTTGGCCTCTTACTTTGACTTTCTTATTTTGAAATATCTTACTTTTGATATTCTGTTTTATGTATAATTTTATAGTTTATTAATAATTGGAGTGTGAATTTAGTGAGATATATTTCCATTTGACCAGGTAATTCAGTACAGATTCTGATTTATGTAAAGCTAGACTCTTTTCTTACAGCATTCCAAGTTATTTCAAAGACAGAATAAAAACGTGTCCAACAACATGACTGATTTGTTCTGCTACCATTCAACAGGCTTCTTTCCTATCAGGCATAAATGATGGCACAACAGCCGACCACAGAAATCTTATGCCACCAGGCATGCGTGCACGCACGTGTGTACTTCATTTTCTTGAGTTGAAGTGAACAGGCAAGCAGTAAGACAAAAGCAAGGATTCACTTGTCATCTTGGCTTTGTTTTACAATGAATGACATGACTGCATTTGTACCTGAAAAAGTGATTTGATTTTCACTTGAACTTAAAAATATCTTCTACTTTCTGTACATTAGATGTCAGGAAAGATGGGCCTTAAAAAGAAATTGATTCATTTTCTCACAGATCCAAGAATACTTGTTATAGTTGGCTCTGGTGGAGCATGTGTCACAGTAAGATTGTGAAATCCTTGAACATTTGAGTAATTTCATGAAAGCTTTAGTTTCGCAATCAGTGTAATTATGTTCAACAAGTTTGTGATACTGAGCATTACTAAAGTATCAATCCGACCCTCACTAGGTGCCCTACTACTGGTACCTTGTGTGAAACTAAGCTAAACTTGGTAAATATTTTCTGGAGCTGAATTTAGTTAATTACCAAATTTGCCAAAAAAAAACACCATATTAGGATACCAGGTGAGGTCAACATCATAAGCTTGTTGACTATTACTACACTGATTGTGAAACAATGGAGTTTTTTAATTGACTCAAATGTTCAGAAATTTCAAAAAATCACTATTTCCACGATCTTACTGTAACACATACACATATATCTATAGACGCACGTAATGATTTTTCTCTATTTCTATCTGCGTGTGCGTTTGTGTACATACATGCAGACATAAGCACTTACACAATCACCTGTTTATATATGAATGTCTCAGTTTAGAAGTGACAAATGTTTTTTTACCCTTTCTTCTTGTTGGATCTGCTGTCCATTATAATGAAGACACTTCTTTTCTATGTTAACATTACCATATTTACACTTGAATCCATTTTACTTTGGCTAAGTTTTTCATGGTGCCTTGATCGTTCACACCATTTTGGACATGTGGTTCTTAATGCTTTCAAGTTCAATACCTACATATTCACTTTAAAAAAAAAGAATGAAAAATTAAATGAAAAGAAAATAAACACTAAATAGAAATTTTTGTCTGACATATGAGATATAATTTTACAAACAAACAGCAAATATTTTTGTTGTTTTTTTTTCCTGTACTCTTTACAATATACATGTAAATGAGAAAAGTCCAGAAATATCCAATGTTATTCTAGGGTACTGTATTGGAGAAAAAAGTCTTGCAATGTTGATTTCAGACCAATAGAAGGGAGTTTCCGGACTAAAGGATTGAAGAAAAGGTAGAATTTACTTGTTATTTCTTCAAGCGATATCTGTGCATTTATGGTTGATTCTTTTTATTAATAAAAATAAACTCTTTGTAGTGGAAAATTCTGTTAGAAGGCTTGGTGATTGTAAGTCTTCTTTTTTTTTTTTTTTTTTTTTTTTGGCAATATTTTGATTTATTTCTACATTTCATACACAAACAAATGCCCAATAAGCGAGCTAGAAGTTAGATCTGAATTTACAACCATAACCAGATTTTCATGTCCATGCTTTTCCCAGTGTTCAATGAATGTGAACTCATTTTGTTGTTAATCAAAATATCTATTTTAATCTGCAAGTTTATAAGGTTATATAATCGATAGTCTCATTCCCTGATATAAGTTTTGTAACAGTATATCAGAAAATTCTGTTTATAACTTTTATGCTGGCAAGTTGAAGTCAAACACAAAAAGTTATATATTTTGGGTAATTTTCATTCAGATACCATGAATTTATATTACCTCTGTTATAAAAACATTGTAGGATTTTCATAAATACTTCATCCAATTATGCTTTAAAATCCTTTTCAATTATTAAGTTAATTATAACAGGCTTTGGAAAAATTTTTACATCTTTTTTTCTTTTGTTAAATATATGAGCAAATATTTCTACAATATACTATTTCAAATCACACTCTTTTCTCCAAATCTAAAATTTTGGCATTCTCTTTACGGGAAAGATGGTTTCCTTAAAAAAAAAAAACATATGCGAATATAATAATATATTCGTACCTCACATAAATGAATCACTGTAGCTTGCAGGTGTACCAAAACAAATTGTCTAAAATATCATCTAAAATCATCTTAAAATAGATCTTTTATCTAAAATTATCTAAAATATATACAAGCACAAGATTAGGGTGTTGTTGGTTGCTCCAAAATGACCACAGAGACCCAAAAATGCTCTATTGAGAAAAAAAACAAAAAAAGTTTTTTTTTTCGATGATGCCTACTGTAGTACTCCTGAAAAATTTCAGGGTTGAGCCCCCGCAGACATACAGAGAGATGAAGACAAGAGGATCTGTAGCCCACTTGGCTATTTCGTTGGGCAGGCTATTTGTGAGACTATGGTGATTTGATGCTAGTAAAGCATTGCAAGAAAAAAATTGTCAAGATGAAGTATGAGGAAAGATTTTATCCTTTTTTTTTTTTTGCCATTTTATAATCAGATGGTTCTTTAATTGTACTCAGAAAACATTACCTGGCTACTCACTATGTCTTATATATTTCTAATAAGGATGCACATATTTGAATTCTTTTTAATCATATATACTAAGTCACCTAGAATTGTATAAATCAAAACTATGTGAAATCAAATATTAAGACAAAATGGAAGATTTACTAATCAGGAATTTAAATACTTTATCTCTTAATTCCATGAACCACTTGATACCTCTCCTAATTGACAGTGGAACTCTTCTGTGATGGGCACAAAATTTGTTAAAATTGTTGTAACATATAATATGAAAATAGATTAAAATTTTCTTATTGATTTACCATTTAAATTCTCTCTTATTAATTTTAGAATCAAATAGTATGTTCTTCAAATTTTCAATTTCCACTTGATGATAGCCTTGAATTTAGAGGTTTTTATGAAGATTGTCAACTTATTCACTAAAACTGCAACTTTTTACTTTGGCTGATCCTACGTTGGGGATTTAGTGCAAAATAGATATGTTGGTTCACATTGGTCAATAATAAACGAGAATTAATATTTAATCTACAAAACACCATTCGTTATGTTATTGGGCATAACTCTATCAATCTACCCTTTCATACAGAATGCTGAATTGTTACAAGTGCTTCAGTCTCTGATTTTGTTAGTTTTATTGATTTACTTATAGTCACACTTTCCAGATGAGTTTGTTATTTTTGGTAAGGTTTCTTTTGTTATTCCTAATAACCTGAGAGCTGTTTAATTACTTAAGCTTTTCATACACGGATCCGCTTTTCATTAATGGAAGGTTGTAGGTTAAGTAACTTCTTTGGGTGACAATTGATTTTAATTTTTTGCTATTGTCTAACTCTGAATGGATAGGAAACTTCTTTCTGTATAAAAATGGAATAAAAGCAGTAGTGAAGTGCTATGGGCACAGCATTCGTTCACTTTTGGGCTGAGTTGGAATGGCAGGCCTTTATTATGTATATACTGCTAAAATACTCAATATGAACAATTCACTGATAAGGAAAATTATCTACTACATATCCGAATGCACATTCCTCATGGCTTCAAAATGTCTCGGAAATTGATTGAATTTAAAAGATTTGCTAGGTGTTTGGCACTTCAAAGGGAGACCAAGCAGTCCTGCATTCCCACACCTTTTTAGCACTGTATCACTGAATAAAAGTAATAATTATCAAATCATAATACATGCGATTATTTCATGTAAATTGAATATTCTATTTTAGTTACAAGCTTACATCAATTTTGAATTCAGCAAGGAAATTCACCGTAGCAAATATTCAAATGCAATCAATAACCTGTGAAAAGCATCTAAAGTACTTCATATTTATTTATATATCTTGTGTATTGGCGAATTTCAAAAATCAAGTATGAAGAAGGTTGGTCACTGCTGGTTCCATACAAAACCAGATGTTTTTAAAATGCAGTAGCTCTTGCTGGGATTTAGATTAAAGTGCCACATCGGTGATGCTTGTTATTTCTAATCCAACCCAACCATCACTGGTATCAAATTAGAGTGAAAAGCTTTTCTTCATACTTGATTGTTTGCAGGAAAATAAGATTTGTATCTGGTATAACTTTAAAAAAACAGCTTTAGAATGATTTGAATTTCTTGATGTCTTCAGTGGGTAATCAACAATGTTTATTTATGACATGACTAGTTAATTCTCCTGAATAAAACCCATGGATGTATTTTAATTCCACAAGATGTTTGAAAGAAAAGTTCTGAATTCATTTCACTGGAAGAGTCCATAGTTTCAAATTGTTGGAAAGGAGGTATTTTTATTAAACAAAATTCTCACCTTCAAGTAGGAAAGTCTATTGTGATGTACAAAGAACCAAGAAAATCATACTATTCATTCCTTTGTAGATTACAGTAACTTTGATCTTGCTTCATTGCCCATGTGTTCTCATTATCTTGGGCATGCATTTGCTACAATTGTTGACTTGAACCTTCTGTTAGATTATAAAAATTCCTTTATATTATAGATTATAAATTATAGATTATAAAAATTCCTTGAGTTCAATTTTCAAGGTGACTTTTTTTTGAGGTTACTCATTGATTAAATAATTCATTGATTGTATGAAGATCAGACCATGGACATTATAAGACCAGGTATTCTTAAACCTTTTTTATTCAAAAAAAAAAAAAAAAAAAAAAATAGTGAAAAGCGTTGAGCAATTTCCCATTAAGTTCCAGAAAAGATACATTTTTGTTCGAGAGAAAACAAAAAATACTTGTTAAATAATTATTCATTAAAAAAGAAAGTTCTCAAATTTTTTGTACCCCCCCACCCATAATCTTTATGGAGAGATCTTAACTGCTACTTTGATTAGCCCTGTTGTAGACAATACTATAGGTTCTTGGTTAGTATATAATGAACAGGTTGGTACGGAAAATTTCTCTTTTTTTTTCGTCTGGGTGAGTTTATAAATCATTATTGTTGTTCAAATGACCACTGAACTAGATTTACACTTTTTGCTATTTTGATCTGTTTATGCCTTAGTTCACAAAATTCGGACCAGTGAAATATCTGCTGAAGGCAAATATATCCACGTGAATATCAGTTCATTCTTTGAATCCTTGTCTTTATTATATGCTTGATACAACTCCTAAATTGACTGTGGAACTCTTCTGTGTATAGAATTTGAGAAATTGGATTTGCTGTAAATAGAATTTATTTTTAAAAAAAGTAAAAAACCTCAAGGTTGAAGAGGAATGTAACTTTAATCAGTAGTCATTCCCCTTAATATTGCCATTCTGTTGAGCTATTTTGGTTGAGATAGTTTGATAGATTTCATGATGAGATGAGAGAATCTTCAATGGTTGTCAGTTGCAAAGAATAACATCTGACATTTCTTCTTGAAGAATTCAATCAAAGGCTTTGATTACATGTCTGAAAGGAACCAGAAGAGGAAAATGTTTCCATTTTAGTTATGTTTTGCAGCTAGTAGTTCTGATTAGACTAAGATTGTAAGAAGCAAAGGAATCAAATACACTTGATAGACTATGATAGGCTTTTATACAGAATTCAGTTTGTGTGGGTCCATCAAAATGGCATGGAAATCTATTCCTGTCTCTTACTTCCTTTGTATTTTTCCCATTCATTTCATGTGTGTGTGTATATGAATGATTGTTGCATGTGTGCGTGTATATGAATGATTGTTGCATGTGTGCGTGTATATGAATGATTGTTGCATGTGTGCGTGTATGAATGTTTGTTGCATGTGTGCGTGTATGAATGTCTGTCGCATGTGTGCGTGTATGAATGTTTGTCGCATGTGTGCGTGTATGAATGTTTGTCGCATGTGTGCGTGTATATGAATGTTTGTCGCATGTGTGCGTGTGTATGAATGTTTGTTGCATGTGTGCGTGTATGAATGTCTGTCGCATGTGTGCGTGTATGAATGTTTGTCGCATGTGTGCGTGTATGAATGTTTGTCGCATGTGTGCGTGTATATGAATGTTTGTCGCATGTGTGCGTGTGTATGAATGTTTGTCGCATGTGTGCGTGTGTATGAATGTTTGTCGCATGTGTGCGTGTGTATGAATGTTTGTCGCATGTGTGCGTGTGTATGAATGTTTGTCGCATGTGTGCGTGTGTATGAATGTTTGTCGCATGTGTGCGTGTGCATGAATGTTTGTCGCATGTGTGCGTGTGTATGAATGCTTGTCGCATGTGTGCGTGTGCGTGTGTATACATGAATGTCTATTTTGTGTGTGCGTTTGTATACATGAATGTCTATTTTGTGTGTGTATACATGAATGTTCATTTTCCGCGCGTGTGTATATGTTTCTTTTCATGTGTATGCATGTATGTTCTTTTTATGAGTGCATAAGCATGTACCCACTTTTAATAGTCGTCTTTCTATACATCCTTGTATACTTCCTCATCAATCAAACATGAATTTCTAGTTTCCATTTGTCACTCTAAGTAAAACTATTCTTTTCATCTTGAAGCCCAAACAGAGTTTTGTTGACGTGTACGGTGAGTGCAAAATGTATCCAATACATATAAAATTTTAAAAAAAAATATCCTAATACAGCCTCAAAATTGACAGAATTTGGTCTAAAGATTAAAACATACAAATATGAGAAAATAAGTAGGTTAAAATAGAACTTTTTGAAATGTATCAGATACTTATGACAGTCGCTGTATCTCTGATGAACTGAATCATATGATACTTCCACAGACACTTCCGCTGCCTCACTTAGAAAAGAATAAAGACTTGTATTCTTAGAATAATGTTTGTTTTTTAATCTTACCCGTTTTTTCTTCATCATATATTATATCTAGAAATATTTTTGGTCTCCCAATTGGGTTTTTAATGAGGGTCCAATTTGCAAAGTAAGTTCACTTTCCTCAGTATTCATGCAGTCCCTAGCAGTGCTGTGGTCTGCACAGTCCCAATCCTTCATTTCATCCCTAGTTTCTCCAATCTTGCCTTCTGTGTCGTTGGTACGGTTCCGAGTGCGCCTATTATAACTAGTGCTACTCCGACTTTCATGTTCCACGCCTTCTTCAGTTTTTTTGCCAGGCCCTGGTGGTGGTATCATCATCATCATCATCCTTCTTCTATTCTTAATTCAATGTTTTTTTTCATTCAGCTCTCACCTTATGTGATGCATTTCTTCAGTAATCAATTTCAACAGAAGATTATAAGTTGCACATGTGAAATGGCTGAAAAACTATCATCGTTCTATGAACCTTTTATGATATTTTGTGCAGTTTTTCTCTTTCATTAAAAAATGAAATCATTCAGGAAGATTCAATTATCACTTCTTTTTTTTTTTTTTGCTATAGAAAAACTTATGAGAAAATTAATGAGTGGCTGAAATAACTTCAACTATTCCACTGAAGGGAAAATGTCAGTTTAAAGGGAGAAAAAACTTTTGGAAATCTGAAGAAACTGACATAACTCACTGTACCTCCAACAAATAATGACATGTTTAGAATAGGGTTGTCAAAGAGGAGATAATCCAAGCATTATCCCAGTGACTTACCTAACTCAGGAATTGGTGGCAAAGATTCAATACCAGCCTATTGATGCTGATCAGAGGCTGGTAGTTAACCTCTACTTCCAGACTAGCTCGATTTCCAAATTCTACACTATTCCAATGCCTGTGTTTGGAAGGATGTGTTCGAGGGATAAATCTCACATTATCTCTCCTTCTGGCTAAATCTGGCAACTCTGGGTTAGAATTGAAAAAACAACTGTTTTAAAGAATTCTTTATCATTTTATTGCATATTTATCTTCATATTTTGTTTGGAATCAGTTTTTTGCAAAATCAATCGATAAGTAAATACTGCTAAAACTTTTGGGTATGTATTCACACAATGAGGAAAGAAAACAAAAATGAAGAAAATTTGAATATATTTTTTTCACTTTCTAAGATGATGACTTGCTTGGTTGTCACATCTATCAATTGTGATTTGGCATGAATAAAGGAATGAATGTGTCATAGAAAATCAGTTTTGCTTTATTGCTCCAATTCTTTGAATAACAATTACCACCAGTCTAGATGTATTACACTATGATGAACTCTGCTGCCACTAACTTTTTCCCCATTCCATCTTATTTCCCATTTTCTCTAGAAATTACACTTCCATATAAATGATGGAATGTATGTACACAGTTTAGCATTACAGTTACTGAAAATAGAACCCCCTTCATAAAACCTGAAAAAGTAAATTTTTCTCAAAACTGATGAATTTTGGAAGCTAAATAAGGTATTATGGATCGAAAGCACAAAGAATTACTTGCAAAAGATTCTTTCTTCAAAATATTCTCAAATATTCAACTTAATAAAGTCTTAACCACTTTTTATTTTATTCTTATTCATTGCGGTATTTTATTCATTAATTTTTATTTTTGTTTTTATTTTTTAAGCAATGTTTTTTTAAATTTGCATCTATCTTTATTATTTAATGACAAAAAATGAATATACGTCGAATATTTTAAAAAAATGTTCTATTTTTGCTATCTTCTTCCCCCTCTATTTTGGATTGATGCCATCTGCAAATTGATGCTGCAGATTCATTTTTGTTTTTGGCTGCAAAATTTTGGTTGAAAGTCTCTCCTACTCCCACACTATAATTTCATTTTTGACTAAAAAAAAAAAACCTCAATATTTTTTTCAGATGTGTGAATAAATAAACTAAGATAAAAAAGTAAAGATTTCAAACATATCTGGAAACAGTCTGGTTTGTCACAAAATAGAAACTGAATTTTAAAAAAAAGCAAGAAAAACCCAACTTTTTACTAGACATGACGAGTGGATGTTTAAATCATCAGTCCACTCATTCCATTAGTTCAGCCTATACACAACACGTTCTTAGTCAACCAGGCAGAATCACTGGAAAAAACTCCCATGTATATAGTTTTGGTTGACTGTCTCTAATTGCATTGATTTGATCTAATATCTGACAATTACTTCCTTTACTCAGACGGAAAAGAAGTTATACATAACAATGTCTTCATGATATCTTAGTCTTTAAAAAGTTTTTTGCGATCTTTGGTATTCAGGAAATATACTATTAAAATTGGTTAGCCTACTTTATTTATAATCACTATCATAGCCATTTATTGTTTTTACAAGATTTCAATTGCTATTATGCTCACAAATTATCATGAAATTGATATCTTTCTAACTAAGAGAAAATATTGAATTCACTTTGTTATTGGAAATGTTTTGTCCATAGTTAAGGTAGTTTTTCTCTTCAGTTGTCTCCTAACATCATTACTATGCTTTAAGAATGGTCAGTAGTACTAACTCACTTTACAATCAGAGTGGTTTAAGTTATGAAATCTACTGGAGTCACATTTACGGGAAGTACTGGATGTCCATAAATTATCTTTACAACTTTGAAAATTGGTTTGAAGTCATATACAACAAACACATAGAAGTCAAATACACAACAATTGAAAATGCAGAGCTGATGAAAGGAGACCTCTACATCTACTTAGGATTAGGAATCTCCATGAAATCTTCAAAAGAAGAAAAAAATCAAGCGAAAAATCACTCTAGTGAGCTTTTGGTAGAGCAAGCTAATCCCATTAATCCTAAGAAGGGTATACAATGCATCCTCCTGACAGTCACCTAATGGAGCTGAAATATGAAACATAAGTTAAAGCTAAAAACCATACATAAGAAAATAATGCTAAACAACACATGGAGAGATCAGACAACAGCGCAGTGTATTAGAGAAAAAACAGGAGTCAAACATATCCTAGATATCATGAAGAAACTTGAATGGCAATGACTGACTGTGTTGCAAGAATGGAGGACAACCACTGGACATTGTGACTCACAACATGGATCCCAAGAGATCACATGCAAAATGTGGCTGGCAAAATATGTGATGGCATGACAAACTAGACAAGTTCAGATAGTATTGGCTCCGTGACACCCATGATAGAGAGGTCTGGTGAATCTTAGGGATGATCTATGTCCAACAACAGACACTAAAAAGCTGATGAGGACGAATTGAGTTTTCCTCAAAAACATTAGTACACTTCAACACAAATGCTATCAATCGTACGTAGCACATGTAGACAATATTTAATTTCCAGCCTGGTACATTGGAGAATCTCTTGATCAATGGTAGATATATCTTGGCAGAGTTTTTGCTTTGTCTTAGTCGCACAAAAAGGAGTCCATAGAAGTTGCATCAATTAACTTAGACTGCGTTATCCATTCCGATCCACCAGTTCCAGGAGAAATTCATGTATATGGCTGGAAATTCAGTATCATCTAGATCTGTTATATGCGACTAGTAGCACCTATGTAGAAGTGCACTTCTGTAAAAGAAAGAGAATCTATTCATTTATTCTGCTATCCTATATATTTATGTTCTTGTTAGATTTCCAAAGTTGTAAAGATAATTTATGGATACCTGTACTTCCAGTAAATGTGACTCTTGTGGAATTCAATCAGGGAGTTTCAAGTTTTTCTTATGCGTATGAGGTTTTGGTTACTGATGGTACCAACCATAATCTTTTATGCTTTACTACTGAGCCATGTTTACTTTGGTAAACAATATTTCCATAGTAAAATGGTAAGCAGCAGTTAATATCAACACTAAACTCTGAGCTATAGGTAAAAGAAATATAATAAACCTTTGGAAATTCCATGATTGCAAACATATTTATTAAACCTAGATAGTGACCCCATCTCCCCAAGTCAGATTAGTAAAAGATAGTTGTGAATTATTGAACCAATCATGTTTCATCATTATCAGTCTTTTGTCATCTGTCGTTGGACGTAGACTTTCCCCAGGATTTGCCACACTTCTCTATTGAAAGGGTCATGGAGCCAATACTTTCTGAATTTGTCTAGTTCGTCTCACCATCTTGTATTCTGCCAGCCTCGGTTGTGCATGTGATCTCTGGAGATCCATGTTGAGAGTCGTGGTGTCCATCAGTTGTCTGCCATTCTTGCAACATGACCAGCCGATTGCCATTTGAGTTTTCTTGTGGATTCTATGATTTTATATTCTTCCTGATATATTGTGCTGTCTTGTGATCTCTTCTTCTGTGAGCCTCTCATGTTGGCATTGCATGCTTCTCAATCTGTGGGTCTGTCTCTTGGTTAGGTTCCATGTTTCAGCTCCATAGGTGACTTTTGGGAGAATGCATTGGTTGTATACTCTTCATTTGAGGATCATGTTCAGTCTTACAAAATGAGAGGAATATTCACTTATCAATCGATTCTTGAGAGACATCATCAATAAAATTGATTTGAATAGATAATGTCCAAGAAAATCTTTCCATGTCAATACAAAAGAATTACACAGTTCATCTGAAACAATGAACTCTTCCACCAAAACACTGTCGATTTTTTTTTTGTTTTTTTTAAAAAAAATCACCTTGAAATTCAGATATATATCTTTTCTGTGAAATGCTTTTCAATGAGTGTATAGATAGTACACACTTGATCCTAGACAAAGTGCACAGATACTCCAATCCTAGGTAGGAGTGCCAATCTAAATGTAAATAATCCCATCATTTTTTGTAGGTACTATGCTCTATTCTTGATAATGATTGCCTCGGTATTGGTTCTCTGCCTTTTAGCAATTTAATGCAATTGATTGTGTTCACTTCATTGTTGCAGAGCTCACTTTGGTTTTCTGTTTCATTTACATTTTTCTTTCCTATTTTAACTCCTCTATTAAGTCTTGGCCTTTGCTTGGCATGGCCTACTGGGTCCTCTACCTGAGACCTTCATTTGAACATTTGATTCTACCTTTAGGGCAAGATACCATGTGCTATGTTCTTAAAGGATAAAAGTATTGGATTTTCTGAAGCTGTTCACTTTTTTGATTACTTTTCTTGTGGTTTTTCGGCAGATACAACTACCTCTTGGAATTTTACCCTTTTATTTATTTGAAGCAGACATAGTAGGATTCTTGTTTGTTTCGTAAAATATAACAGCCTAGTCAAGGACAAGTAGAGTATAATAAATGAGCAAATATTGATGTGTGCTTTGGGACAGTAGTCCCCAATCATCTGGCCCTAAAGCATGTGCAACTCAGTTATTATGAAACTACATGATTTAAGGATCTGAGTCAATTGCACTACTGTAGTTAAAACATTTTCCTTAACAAGAAAAACCCATTCAGAAATTTTACATATATATTTTTAAAAATGGATACATGAGATCTGATTGAATGATTATGAATTGTATCATATAATATAAAAACTTATTTGAAATGATCTCCCGTCATTACTATGTTGAAGCTGCTTCCCTATTGGTGGCAGGTTCGATTCCTGCTGCGGCCCCATTTTTTAAAATTGTTTATTCTATTTATGTTGTCAAGGGTGAGTGATACATTAGCTATGTTATGACAGGAGATAATTTCAAATAAGTTTCTATATGATATAACGTAATTTATGATATATATATATATATATATATATATATATATATATATATATATATATATGTATGTATATAAAATGACTTATCTTTCAGTCTTGATTAACAAGAAGATTGTCAAGATCAAACCGGTCTGAAAAACAAAAAAGGTTGGGGATCCCTACTTTTAAACAATAATGAAATCAGTTCAAATTTGCATACCAAACTGATCATGATTATTCAATAGTTTTCAACCAAATTTGAGAATCTGCATGAAAAATGTAATTTAACCCTCATATGAACTTGGATTGTGCGTGTGAAATCCTTGTAAAAATTAATTGCTAGGTGCTGTTATGGTATCCTTACTAATCTATGGAAGTAGCCTAATTTTCCTGTTTATTTACCTGAGATTTATTCTGGAAATGCTGTAAATATAGAAGTCTTGGTTTTTAGATTTTCAATTCTTGAACATCTTATGGAATAAGAATATAAAACTCTGTATAAAGTGTCTTTGAATATTAATTGGTTCATGAATACTCAGATCAATGAAGAACCTTCATCTATATTTGCTCTCTTAAAAACTAACGTTATATCCTAGGATTTAATTGTTTTAATTTTTCAAATTAGGAATTCTTTTGGGTGAAGGCACAAGATTGATCACTGCTGAAATAGCTAAAAGAATTCATAAAAATAAAAAAAGTGCTTAGGAAACATATTTTACGAATACCTTTACAAGGAAAAGTCAATATATCCGTTCAGAAGTTGAGGCTGACTAAGCTCCCCAAACTTTCTTCATTCAATACATCTTTAAAAAATACGAAACCTTTCGTGACCCCTCTTGACAAGACAAAATCTATGGTGACCCCTCACTCACCGTTGTAAAAGCAATAGGTACCGAGTCTATAATTAATCCTAAGTTGCAATCTAACTATAATTAAACATAGAAACAAATAAAGACCAAAAAAGATCGAAAATGTCGTGTTTGACAGACCACAACCACTGTGAAAACAAACCAATTATATACTGCCAACTCCAATAACTGAGATTTTTCATATAACTTGAAGAATGACTCCTAAAGCTTGAAAATATTAAATTCAAATAAGAAGGTTCATAGAAACATTTGAGATGGTGTATCTGAAACATTGATTTAAAGTTAATTCTCAAATCATACCTGCAGTTATGTTCATATTTCTCTATATTGTTTTATATCTTGAAAACAGCTTTCAACAATTATTTTTAATTCTTTCAAAATATTTACCTGACTTTATTTTCAAAAAAATGAATATTTAATTCTTTGACTATACACAACATAATGCAAAAACTAAAATCTATTTATCACTAATACTTATATTTTAAAAGATTTTTGAAAAGAAGTCTTCCAATGATTTGTGACGTTTTCTCCTCTTACTTATTATCTATATTTACCTTAGGCTAGGTAATTTTCTTTTTATTATTTTATATTTTATTTATTCGTGTCTTAATATTTCAAATATGTCCTCTCTTCTGACTGACTTCTTTGTAAAGTATTTGTTGACAAGTTATTCTCTATTTCTAGAAAACGCCTTCAACCATTACGTTTTTGATCGCATCAAAGAATTTGCCCTTTGTAACAGTCCTATATAAGAAATAAATTCACATGCTTTGAAGCAGAAAGCCTCCTTGTATATTGTTATTATACAGAGTTTATTGAATCTATGGTTCATGTTTCTGTATGACTCCCAGTGACATGAAATGAAAGATTATATTTCTGTTTAGATTTTCATCTGAATTAAGTGATGATATAGTTTTTTATCTTTTTAAAATTTCTTGCCTGTCCCTTTTCCACTTTTTTCACATTGGGTGGTTTGGGGGTTGCCATGTTGGTAGAAAAGGATATACAGCAGTGACTGGCTGGAGAAATTGAAGGAAAAGAGTAAAGTGTGAGGAAATTTAAATCCAGATGTCTTCCCTTTGACGCTCACCTTATGTATGTAGGAAGGCAGGTACTACAGTATTGATACATAGATCGTATAATTTTAAATTTTGAATTTCTGTCCATTGGGTATATATGAACCAATTTTTTTATTGTCTTACTCTTTCTAAATTTAATTTTCTTTTTTAAAAAAATACTCTTAGAATTGAGTTATTTTCTTATGGTTTTTTTTCATATCATACAAGGGGATTATAATTGTCAGTAGCTTTACAAGAAATACAGCTATACTATTTCAACAAAAGTTATCTAAAATTAGAATTTTTATTCATTTAGTTCAACAACAGATAACTTGAAAGCATAAATTTATATTAGTATAATTTTCATGTGCAGGTTTCTTATCAGGGTTGCCAGTCTGGACCTGAACAGGAAATAATCTGAGCTTTATTCGTGAGACTCACTGAACATATCGTTATATTTGGAAATCAAGCAAGTCTGGAGGCAGAGGTTCAGTACTTTGCCTGTCTTGGGTAATTCTTTGAGATAAAGCTCAGATTGCCTCCTGTTCTGGCCAAGTATGGTAACCCTGTTTCCCATCTTGATTAGTTAAAGATATGTGACAACTTGTTGATGATAATTTGGTCATCGTCACTTTTAGGTAAATATATGCTAAATGATTTAATTTCCGTTAAATCTCAAAACTCTGTATGCGACATGTATTTTTTGCCAAGCAATGGCCCTTAATTCAAAATTTGTCTTTCAGATTTTAGTTAAAACTTCTGATTCGCATATGTGTGACCAGACTTGGCCCTCAATGACATTTGTGGGATATGATCTGTCTAGGCATTTATAATCTTGTATAATTTTCCTCTGAAAATCAATTTTATAATTCATATTGGAAAACTACAATTGTTTTGGCTTCACAAATCAATTATGTTATAATTGTAAATTAAATTCATGAACTGCCTGATACTGCTCCTAATTGACAGTGTAACCCTCTTATTAATAGAACAAAAAAAAAGAATAATGAAACTCTTATGTGAATTAGATTGAAAAATAAATAGATAAGTTCAAAGGAGGTTACTTTAATCAGTAGTTATTTCCCTCGATATAAAGTCATTTTTTTTTACATTAAATTCTCATACCAATAATGTATGACTTGTAATATTCACATATAGTTTTGCTAGTAAATTACTGGTCTCTTCCAACAATGTTTGGTTAGTATCCAAATAATAAATTGATGATATCATGTACCAGGATTCATTACCTTTATGATCCAATTTTCTTATTCCTGAAGAATTTAATTAAATCTAGCTAAAAGGGATTTTTTTTTTTGATATTCAAGAAATAGAAAAAAAAGTCCTATTTAGTTTGCTTTCAAGACTTGTAATTCAAAAATAACCTCCAAGTAGTCATCAATATTTTCAATAACTGAGTACACATTGTCGCTTTTACATTGTTTGCCAACTGTCAGGGTTACCACAGAGTTTTTACCAAATGTACCAAAACCTGATGTCAAAACATACCAAATAGTCTATCAGAGTACCGAATGAAGAAAAAAATTAGAAGAAATTCATCAAAATTAACTCGGATACTAAGAAAAATGCATTTTTATTTGAATGAATTTTTTCTTCCATCTTCAACAGTTTTTCTGACAAGTTCCAATCGGTGTCTGCAAGTACTTTTATTGTGTACAGTACCCCCCATCTGAGGCTAAACTACTACCATTCCTATCTCTAGATATATAATTGAAGTTTATGCAGAAGTGGAACAAAATACATTTTGATAATTCGGTCAGCTGTCATATAAGGGAAATATAGTTTCGGAAGGAAATTGGAGAAACCTACTTATTTTTCCAAACATTGTACCAAACCAAGTGAAAGGAGTGAAAAGTACCAATTTGGTACGAACATACCTGAAGTGGCAGTTCTGCCAACTGTTCATATCTGATTAACTCTATGTGCTCACATAAAATGGTGCACTTGGCCATAGATCTCGAAAATAAATTTTGCCAAGTAAATGCACATGCACGTTACTCAATGCATGGCTGATCCGTCAATGTAGGACAGTAATTGGAAGTTAAATGCAATTAAAATAAATTCCGGAAACATTTTATTTCCTGTGTGTACTGTAATGAGGTTGGTAATTAAGTTGTCAGCTTAGGAAAGTGCAAGTAAGACGTGGGAGAATAGTAAACTTCAAACCAACCTCTGACTAGAAATTTCAAAGTTGGGTGATTATCTTATGCCTGACTGATTACATTATCTATCCTAATCCAAAAGTTATCTGGATGTTAATTGACAGAACTTGGCTGCATTTGTGTTTTAGGATCTGCTACTCTGAATTAACTTCACAGTGCATGAATGCAGTACATGTCACTTGCTGAACAAAAATGTGAATTGTATTGGGAAAAGAAAGTCAAATCCAATTTTAGATTTCCCTTCTATGAAATTATTTTCAAAATTAGTTACATTTCTTTGTTGTATATTTGTGATGCAGTCTTTATTAGAAAGCATTTTGTAATTTTTTCTTTTCATTAAAAAGTCATTTCTTTGCTTAATTCACTTTATAGTATACTCAGTGATAATGTTTTTGTATTAATACTGAAGGAGTCTAAAAGAAAGAAAGGATCACTTGTAACTGGATATTATACTTTTGATTTTGATTGTTTAAGTTCAGATGAGTTATCTTTTTAATCAGTGTATGGGGGGATTTATATTCTGCTGTAAAACAGGGATATGTATGGAAGTCTAAAGGATCATTGTTAGGGGGGCTCTTGTTGAACCCCTTGAAAAATAAATTGTTCAGGATTTTGCATTTTGGTCATCCATAAAATCTCTAGCCAACATTTCTGGATAATATCAAAATAAGTTTTTGGCAATTTTTCTATTTGCGTTTTTCCCAAGAAGGCTGCCAATCACGTTCACCAAACTATCTCTAAATTTTCCAAGACCAATATGTTAATTCTACTGAGCGTTGAAAACTGAGTAGAAAACATAAGAACCGTTTATCATCAGCTTTCTTGAGAGAAATGGGACTTTGAAAAAGTAACATTATAGCCTGTTGTGCATACTTTCATACCCTCTTGATACAAAATTTATTCCAAAGTGCTTTCAGAAATTGAATTTAAATTCCAAATAAGTTCATGGTAAGTAACAACTTGAGGACTGAATTTATAAATTACTTGGAGCTAAATATCAAGGTATTTGATGACTTTTCACTCCAGAATGACATTTTCATGAGTTCTTTACATTTCAAAATGTATGATGTTTAGATGCTGTAGTCATCGATTTAGGCAGTTTGAGCTGTGTTCTGCAGCTGAATCCAAAAATAACAGACATGGATGACTTACTCAACTACCTTAAAGAACAATCTGAGGCAAAACTGGAATGATATTCTGAGTTTGTTCAAGCAGCACATGAGCAAGTCTTCCTTCTGAAGCTGGTGGCAGTGAAAGCAATGCTGCCCTTTTTTGCAGTAGCCGACTGTCACAGTTATACAGGGCTCAGTCTATATCCACCACATGGAGTCACTACTTGTAAAGTGCCTTGAAGACATTGAGAATGATTGTGTCCTAGGGATCAACAAAGACGTGCATCTTGGTCATAGACCAAGAGGATTGACAGGCCTTGTTGTCGATGATGTTCAGATGATGGAATGGGCTCTCAGCTTTGCTACTCATGGAGATGCCTGTATCATTCTTGAACGTATGATGGATAATGAGTCTCGAACAGCTATTATTCACAGGAAAGATGCCACAAAGAGAATTGATGCTAGCAAAGAAGATAGAGAAAGCATACAGAAATCTCTTTCATTAGCCAACAACTTGCCTATAGGCTTATATGAAAAATTATCAAAGCCCGTTGTAATCGACAAGAGGATGCACAACACAATTGGTGGTGAGAAACTATATGACCTGGAAATGATTTATGCAGAGATCTTAGGTCTGATATCAAGCAAGCAAGCAGTACCAATAGAGGTGTGCTTGAGCTCTGAGCTTGCTGCCTACCCACCAGCACTGTTAGTATCATCAGTGATACCAAAGCGGATATCAATGAAGACTGTTGCTTTGCAGCTGCCTTCTTGATTGCAAGCTTTGGCAAAACATATGCAGACTGCAAATCAATGACCCAGTGTCGCATAAAAATGTTGAAAAAGAGTACAGGTGCAGGGACATCTATCAAGCTGTGTAACTTGCCACCCTCATCTAATGCAGACATTGAAATTATAAAAAGAGTCTATTATCAAGTGGCACTTAGTTAACAACTATGTCCGGCATATCACCATCGCTATGCCCAATAGATGGATGGAAGTAGGATGGCTTTGTCCCGAGGCCTCGTACCATCATACCAGTGACAAAACTGGTTCCTGATGAGATCCTGGAAATGGTAAGGTGTTGAGGTGAGGAATCTGCTTACAAAGGTGCAAGTGTTGCAGCTTTGGTTGTACAGTTCACTGTGACGGCATAGCTGGCTCGCTGTATCTCAATGTACTTACCAAGAGATGAGGTTTATATGATGCTGAGGATGAACACTAAACAAATTCATTGATGTATATTTGTACTTTTGGCTAAAGGCTCATGTCTATGACCAAAACTTTCTTTTTTGAGTGAAAATCATTAGAGTTTGAGTAAACTATTAACTAAATCTATAAGCGCAGCAAATGCTATGCATTTTGTACTTTCATAAAAAAACACATGCACCTATACAGTAAGTGTTCAAGAAGTCAGTTATTTAACTTATTACTATTAACATCTAAGAACTAGGGACAAATAAGTACCCATTTACTTGATATACCTTCCACAATAGTATTAATAATACTTACGTAAATTGTTGTATTAGAAAAGAAAAATATCATCCACTTAATAGCCTTTTATCCTATCTGAATGCTCTCTATTCAGCTTGTTGAAGGATTGACCAAGGGGTGGCAGTTTTTCCATACCTAGAGTATAACAAACTTTCACTTTTAAGAGATAGGTTTTGTGACTCAATTTTTACCTAGAAAGTATTGTATTATTGCATTCACAAAAGTTGCAGTTTAAAGATTTTGAACAATAGCCAGGGGTCAAGACATGTATCCGACTGTTATGTTACCCACAATTTTTCTGAAACTTCTAAGTATCATACCTCTTGAATGGTCGAAGATAGATGATTTTTGTATGTTTTTACACTGTATTCAGTGAATGAACATACTGGTTTTGGAAAATTCAGAGATTAATATTTTGGTGAAAGTGATTGGCAGCTATCTTGGGAAAAGGCAAATGAGAGGAACTGCCATCGACTAATTTTGATGTTAACATCTTGAAATGCTGACTATAGGTCCTAAAGATGCCAAAAATACAAACACCTTAACAACTTATTTTTCCAAGTGGCCCTACCTGATTTTGCACGTATCGTTCCTGACTATCAGGACAAGTGAGTGAATGGGTAGATATTTCCTTTCTGTTTAGGCAAGTCTGGTTTAGAATGTATATCTTAGATTACGAGGAAATCATTATTCAATGCATAACTTTGGGCATTTTGCAGTCTTGATTTGGCATCCATATCATGTGTATGATCGCCAGAGATTCAAGTAGCTGGCTTATTCTTACAATCCCCTTTTGTTAGAAACAGAATGATGGAAGAAATGGCCTTGCCTGTTTTCCTATTAGAAATATGTTTGTGTTTTTACACTTACTGCTGGATTATGAATCGACTATTCCTTTGCTTATATATCTACATTTACAATTTATGATCCAACTTTCTCACCTTTCTTTGAAAGTACCTGTGTACATATTGTATTAAGTGTTTATACACAAGGATGTACATGCTTTTTATATGTACATACACACACATAGATGCTTTTGTGAGCATACATGTGCACACATGTACGATTTTGTATATATACATGCACACACTTTTACATATCTACATTCATACATGTACATGCTAGAGTGAACACACTTTTGTGTATCTGCATCTTTTGTATGTGTATATGCACACATATGAACGCTTTCATATATCTGGGCATGTGTACATGCTTCTATTTATCTATATAAGCACACACATAAATGTTTTTATGTATCTATGCAAGTGCACATACTTTTATATAGCCTCACATGTGCATGTACTGACTTTTGTATATGTACACGCACACATGTACTCACTTTTATATGTATGTATATGCTCACACATCGATGTACAACATACGAGTTGTGAGCATTCAACTTCATGGTGATTTATTCCATGAAATATATCCACAAATTTGATTCAAAAACTTGATGATGCTGTGTTCTATCTTATTAATAAGGCAAGATTGGGATGCAGAAACTCAAAATTCATTTGAAGAACATGCTGAAAGCTTTCTTAGAGAGCTTGAGGAAATTTCTGTTACCACCAACCATGGATTGTATTATCAGCACAGCATGACATAGTTTGGTTCTTAAAGGTGCAAGGTTCACACCAAAACTAAATTGCCATCTCTGAACAGGTATCAAACAATAAAATTAAAATGCATGTTTTTCAGGAGTTTGTAAAATGATTTTTTTCTTCCTAGAAAAGAAATTTAAGAAAAAAAGAGTCCTTTATTCAAAATAGTGGGTAGGGATATTTCTATTGCCAACTTGTTACCATTAAGTTAAAGAGTCCTCCAAATAATGTTTACATGACCCCTGGGTAGATCCCAATTCTTACTTTGAGAAGCTCTGATCTGAACTCTCACATCGTGTCAAAATCCTCCTTCTTCACTCTGATGTTTTTTATTTACTATTCCAATTATTCTCCTGTAGGTCACTCTTTTTCAACAAGCTTTTGTTATCAGGACATTTGAATGAGATAATTTAAATTGGGGGTATGATACTATATGAGTCATTAAGATTATGCCCATTTTGTCATAGGAATTGCAGTTGGTGTATTATCAGGTTTAAAAATCCCCAAGAGCCTTGTAATTATGAGAAAATTGTCTGAAATATTTGTTCAAACTTTCTTGGTTCTGTGCATTTTATCTCAAATCATTGACAGCTTTGATTTATATAATACAAATAGATGTTATACACTTGGGATGTGAAAAACACTTTAGACCTTTCCAGTAATTGTAGACTAGGGTTCCTTTAAGTATGGGTCCTGACCCATTAATCAGTTGCAACGTGCTGCTGACTGGGTTCACCATAAATGAATAAATAAAGAGTAAGTGAGAAAAATATTGATAACAAGGAAATAATCAAAATTTGAGTATGAATATATCTCATGATCTTATTACCTTTGTCATCAATAATTTATTTGTTAAACTATCAAATCATTATAGCAATAATATGTATTAGTTGGTTGTGTGATTATTGCATAAAATCAAACTGGGTTGTGATTGAAAAGTTTTTGACTCACCCTGTTTTTGCCTGTAAAAGGTTAAAAGAAAATTCAACTTGGGAGAAAATGTATACTTCAGACTTCTATTAGATTTGAATAAAATGGTGTGTGGTGTTGTCAACAAAATTTCCCCCCAATCACCAGCTGCTGCTGCTAAAAAGAAAATGGCATGCTTATATTGATCCGTGTGTTCTTGTTTGATTGTATGGAGAAGTGTAATATTCTATCACTGCATGAAAATTGCATGATATTTAGATGGAAATAATGTGGTACTGCCTAAAGCTTTATCCATCCTATGTGCTTACACCCAGTGTGTTTTCGGTGCGTAACACTTGCAATTGTTTGTATGCAAAAAAAAAGTAGTGAAAAATACCTTCTGGTATCTTGTTGGAACATAACCATCAGATTCAGTTTTCCTACTTTTTGTTCACTCCTCCTTCACTATAGGTAATATGAGTGTATATGTGTGTGTGAGCACTATTATTGATATGCTGTATCAAGCTGCTAAGCACAGGCAGCAACAGTTGTATACATTGTGCCTTCCACCCGATATAGCACGGTTCATTGTATGAGTCATGGACCTTATATTTTTGTCTATGCCATTGTACATTTGTCCAGAAAATTGCAAATAAAAACAGAATTTCATCATAAAACTTACTTAAGATGACTAAAATATTAAATTTCTTGGATGTGAAGCAGCCAATGAAAATTTCAAATCGAGTCAAGATAAATTTTGTAAACGAAGTATAGACTGTGCAAGCTACTATTAGGAAAAAAAAAGTCCTAATCTAAGTTAGTTGATGGTTGCATGGACATCCCTGTGGGCTTGGAGCCTCATTTCGCTTTTTCAGCTGAGATCATGTCATCCGCCCTGTATCTTGGACTTATGATCTGGTCAATTATTTCAAAAAGGTTTACGCTGTTGAATCAACACTTCCTTTTGAGAAAAATATATTGGGCACATAAATGTAAACTGGAAAAGTATGAGCAATGCATACTACATGGCTGAAGGATCAATATATTTCTTATCTAACTTAGATGCAGAGTTTTTGTTGCCAACTCAGTCTCAAGATACCAGACTAGACTTGGATCATTATCATCAGAAAAGAGGAAATGTATCAAGAGGCTCCAAGATCAAGCATAAGTTGCATCTACATCAATCTGGCACCCCAGCACAGTGATGGAGAACCAACAAAATCGGCTGATATAATGAGGTACTGCCTGGGTACCCTGGGTTGGTGTTAATGATGCTTAAGCCCTAAAACTATGCTTAACTTCATTGTGACCATCTCATGAAGGCTTTTTGTAAGCATAACTGTTGTATCAAAGCTGTAATCATATGAATTTGATATCTTTCTCCAGTATTCCAATTTTTTTATTATATTTTTCACAAATCCCTTTTTATAAGTGCATGTGGTTGTTTGATCCAGTGCTCCTGACCATACTGTTTTGTTTTAAAACTTGAAAATTGGCATCAGTTCTCCACTTAACCTCTTTTTAATTTTTATTTTTGGGAAAAAAAACCTCTTTTGATCTGTTTTGGGTTTTATTTTGACAATCTATCAGTAATGTTCTCTTGAATTTAGATGTTCCTATACTATTTTAGATGTTTCCTGCGGAAAACACCAGTGATTTTGTAAATAGGATTTGTTTTGACAATATTTATTTTTTGATGGAATTTTTCATCAGTTTTTGATGTCATGATTGTTCAATTATTGACTGTGAGGGTGAGTTCTGTTAATTTCCTCTTTGTCTTCTATTCCATTCTTTATTTGGCTTTACTTATCCAGGATTATCCTAGAAATGTGGCGTTCAGATATAATCTCAAGAGACATTGCCCTGCTTTTCTTTTTGAAAATTCCTTTATTGTCCTCATACAATATTCTAATGCATGAAAATCAAAACTTTTTAGCTCTGAATTTTAATCTTCTTTTTTCTTTTTTTTTTTTTACTTCTGCCAATGAAGTAGCTACATGTCTGCACCAGACAATATCTCCAGACATGGATTTCAATGAAATTTTGTGCAAGGGTTGGATGGGCAGTAGGCTATGAAAGAAGTGTTTGAATATTAGGGAACATCTATTGAATTTTTATAGTTACCTCCCTTGCATCTTAGCTATACGTCTACACAATATATCCAAAAGGTCTCTATAAATTTCTGAGTTTGTCATGGGGTAAGGAAGATTTGGTTGAATTTGGGGGCAGATCTAGGTTATTTTGTTTTTGTTTTTCTGATTAAAAGATATTCCTTCTTTATATTTTTGCATTTCTTGATAGATTTCAGTAACATTTTGTCAAAGGGTAGTCTATGGACTAAAGTAGAATTGATTAAATTTGAGATTTGATCCAGGCATATCTTCAAATTTTGGGGCCAATCCAGGAATTTTGTTCCTGATTCAGAGATTTTTTTCTGTTTTTTTTTTTCTTTTCATACCTCATAGGCTCATGTCTGTCCACATGATATCTACACAACATAATATAGCCAAAATTTCATATCCACACAATGTCTCCAAAATTTCTTCATGGCATTTTGTGGTAGGGAGGACAGTCAGCTATGGAAGAAGTAATTAGATTTGAGGGAGGATCCTTCCACTATTACCTCTCCTGCATTATAGTTATATGTCCATGCCTCATAATACATATCATCATCATCATCATCAGTCTTTTAACGTCCGTCGTTCGACATAGACCTTCCCCAGCATAATACATATAACAATAATTTGATGTCTGTCCACGAAATACCTCCAAAAGTTCTCAATGAATTACAATGAAATTTTGTGAAAGAGTAGAGATTAGGCTATGGAAGAAATGACTGAATTTTGGTGGGGATCCTGGACAATGGCATTGGCAGAAATATGTGCTCTCTAGTTTTTGATATGTCATGAAGCATATTTTTTTCATTTTAAGAATTAATTGCTAATTGATATTTTTGAAAAAAACCTTTCACATATAATTATAGTGGGAAATATTTTTAAATTGTATCTGACAGAACCTAGAAGTGTTGGTTGGTGATTCCCCAAGTGGGCGCTACTGCCTCATTGGGGCCCTGGAAGCCAAGGAGTAGGCAGAGTGGTTTTTGAACACAAGGATGCTGTTTACTAATAATATTGAGTCGGATCTAGAAAAAAAAAAATTTCTATATTAATTAATCGAGTACTTTTAGATACTTTGGTACAATTATATTTTCAAATATAGAATAAAAACTTGAATTAGAATTTAAATTTTCAATGTTAAGTGTTTTAATTTTTCACTGACTGTACTCTGAGCAATGCTCTAAAGGTGATGGTAGTTGAAAAGGTTCGGGAAACACTGATATAGAGGATGAGTGTTTAGCTTGAACACTTATAAATTGAGTCATTGAGAAAAAAACTCGTTATCTCATATACTTGTTTGAGATGACAACCCGTCTGTAACATCGAAGCCCTATATTCTTCCTGTGATTGCATCTCAGACTGTTCAGATATGGTAGTAAAGAATATTTAAAGAACATTTCCATTCTTTTCATGCTCGTAGATTTCCTAATATCTAAAGATTATACAAGTTTCTCTATTGAAGTTTTTATTGCTGATAACTTCCTAAGAATATAGGTTGTCTCTCAGACAAACGACTCTAACAAAGCCTTTTATAGTTTTTATGTTCCGTCTCTCTTCCCCCTGTCTGCTTAGTGCTTTAGTACATTTAGTTTTGAACCAACCATAACTCTGCTTCTGGGAGATTTTTTTTTTCTTCTCTCCGCTGTCTTTTTATTGTGTGCCATGTATGACTTACTTGTAGGTAATGTTATCCTAAATTACACAATAGAGGTTTTATGATGTTCAGAAAACATTATCGTCAATGTCAAGTGAAAGTCTGGATGATTGGGGGTGGAATGGAACGGTGCCGGCTGTCCTGATGCTGGAAGATGACTTGGAGGCCAATTCATTTGCTTAATGGAATTTCAAGATTCTCTTGTCTCGGCCTGGAAGCACTTAACAATAAGACTGGTCACATGGAAAATGACAATACAAAGACTTAGTTTTTTTTTCTTTTTTAGAAAAAAAAAAAACATTTTTGTTTTTTGATAAAGCCATTTTATTTTAATTTGTTTCATATCACCTCATTTAAAACTTTTGACAGCATCAAATTTTAGGTTTGTAGAAAACATTGTAAATGGTATAATTGTCTAATTTAAATAAGTGTAAAACAGTTCTGAAATTCTGTTGAGAGTGAAACAACAATCTCTCAATGGAATGATCCAAATAACCTGCCTTGCAAGCCACTGTATATGGAATGATCTAAATAACCTGCCTTGCAAGCCACTGTATATGGAATGATCTAAATAACCTGCCTTGCAAGCCACTCTCTATGAAATGATTCAAATAACCTGCCTTACAAGCCACTCTCGATAGAATGATCCAAATAACCTGCCCTGCAAGCTTCTCTCGATGGAATGATCCAAATAACCTGCCCTGCAAGCTTCTCTCGATGGAATGATCCAAATAACCTGCCCTGCAAGCTTCTCTCGATGGAATGATCCAAATAACCTACCCTGCAAGCTTCTCTCGATGGAATGATTCAAATAACCTGTTTTGCAAGTTTCTTCCTATAAAATGATCCAAATATCCTGTCTTGTAAGTTTCTTTCCATGGAATGAGCCAAATAACCTATTTTGCGAGTTTCTCACAAACCGATGCATTGCCATGTTCCATTGCAATATTTAACATGATTCAAACATGCTAGAGGACATATATTTGGAAACTGTCAACCAAAACTCTCAACTTAGTCAATAGCGGTTCCTTCAGTTTCCAAATATATGTCCTCTAGCAAGTTTGAATCATGTCAAATATGGCAATGGAACATGGCAATGCATTGGTTTGTGAGAAACTTGCAAAATAGGTTATTTGGCTCATTCCATTGAAAGAAACTTACTAGACAGGTTATATATATATATATATATATATATATATATATTATGTGTACAGGTCATACCACTGAAGCAGGAGGGTTAAAAGAAATATTTTGTTTCTTTTTAAACCCTCTCCCCAAAGAAGTATTGAGAGTGATCAATTTACTATATAATTTCATGCTAAGTTGGTTCCATTTTTTAAAAATTGGGGATTTTCACTGATCAAATGAAAGGCAAGAGAAATAACTTATTTCCTCTTTTTCCAATTTTTGAACTGATCGCCACCAACATGGCATGCTGCCAGTTTTTTATTGAGCGATTAACCTGACCTGTTTCTATACAGAATGTTTCCTTGACTCTGCAATGCTAATTGTCTGTCAAACATTTTTATGAAGAGTTCACTTGCAGACTATCCTTGACAAACTTGCTTGACAAGTTATATTACTAACATTGATTTTATTTCCTTCATTTGGAGTCAGGAATAATTTGTTTTCTTATCCTCTTTTAACAGAGAACTTCCTTTATTTTCCTTATTGCATCATAATTTTGATTTTTGTTTATACACAGGTATAGTAGAACAAATTAGCTCTAGCTAAACTCCTCACCTGATAAGTAGACATATAAAATAAGGGACACTGAAGAGAAAGATTCCTCATTATTTTCCTAAATCTATGAACACTTTGAAAGTCTGAAAATCTTGAGTATTTTTCAGGTTCTAATTGTTTTATTTTTTTTCAAAATATAGAATGTAAATATTATATTCGCAGGGCTAAAATTTTGATTGTATCTAAATTCTTGCTAATTTTGAATAAGAAATTTAAAATTTAGTGAACCAGTTACCAAAAAAAAATTCTTCTCTTTACTATTCAAATCTTGATCATTAGGAAACCTTCTGTCATTTAATGTGCACATGAGAGAATCATGTTCAATATCATATAGAGAAACCACAAGACAGTACAATAAAATGGGGGAAAAAACGGGAGTCCGAGACATCATACAAACCATTAGGAAACTCAAATGGCAATGGGCTGGATCAAATGCAGAACCAAAGCTGGCAGAATATGAGATTGCAAGATGAACTGGATAGGTTCCAAAAATACTGGTTCTGTGATAAAGAGGTGTGGCAAATTTTGGAGTAGGTCTTTGTCTAATGACGTATGATAGAAGACTGATGATAGTTATTGAAATGTATTAAATAAGGTAGTAAATGTGTTAGAGAATAAATACTTGAAATGCCTATAATAGAAATGATAGTCTGTATCATTATTGAGAATAAGAATACAAGGTAAATAAACTGTTATTATTATTATTTCAGATGTGAAGTTTTCAGCTTTTAATTTTGTAATTATAAAAGAGACAGGATGATGAGTTCTGTCAATAAGGAAATTAATTTTAATCCATTAGTTGATTGAAATGATGAGCATCTGTTGATATTAATGAATACTGGTTATTTTCATGACACCCAATACTGGGCAGTAGTTTTTTCTATAATCAAAATGAATTTTTAATATTGAAATCAGCAATTCAGGAAAAATAATAATAATATGCTTCAATATTTACAGTTAGACATCCATATGAAATATAAATTCTTGACAGTGCATATATGCAATGATTGAAGAAGCTAAGCATGCATTTTTATACAAACTTACTAAGTCATTACCATTTTTATAGCCACAAAACTGTCAAATCTGATTGCTTATATCCAGCAATGAATTATGGTAAATATTTTTTGGAAATCTCAATGCATTTATCAATTTTCTTATCAGCTTAATGGATTAATAGAAGTTAAAATTGGGGCTGCCAGATTTGCCCAGAAGGGGTGAAAATCTCCTTCATCTCCTTATTGAACCTCCGCCTTCAATGCCTGTCTTGGGTGAGTTTCTGAGATAAAGCTTGGAATAACTAACCTTGTGGCCAAATCTAGCAACCCTGATTGAAATTATAGCAGAAAAATGACTTCTTCACACGTTAAAATCTATTTGCAAAGAGAGATATGGGGAGAAAGAGGGAAAAATGGTTGTGCATAATGTGACATTCGCACCTTGTAAATGTATGATTACTGGGCTCATTGATTAGGAATTCTACTTTAAACTAAAAATAAAATGAAAATCTTTTTATTTTAAATTAGATACAGTTACAGATCTCACTTACTGGGCTTCTTGGAGTTTTCTCCCAGCTCAACCCTCAAATTCATACAAGCAAATTTGAATGGTAATATTAAGGGAAACAAATACTAATCAAAGTTACCTCCCTTCTACTTATAGATATTTTTTTCATTGTATTTGTAGAAGATTTTTTTAAAAATTTTCCCCAAGATATAAAGGAGCAAACTTTAATCAGTAATTATTCCCCTTTATAATAACATTCAGGTTTTTTATGTGAATTTAAGAGTTAAAATACATAATACTGTATTTAGTCTTTAATTCATTGAATTGGGAGAGAATTTCTTATTCCTACTTACCAGTTTTATTGGACATGCAGAGTAGGTGAGCTGGTGACAACATGGAAAACGGATTCAGCAGCTAGAACATTTGTATTCACTTCTGTAAAGGCATGAATCCATCTCTCATCTCAGCTATGTGTAAAAAAAAAAAATGAAGTGATTGATGCCACTTTGGATGTTTGTCACCTTTATGTGTTATGTGCAGGCTAAGCATGGACAACTGAAGCCGTAGCCGATGTAAGGACACTACTTACTCACCTGTTCTGTATCCTCTCCCATTATTTCTGTCCTACTTCTATTGATCATTATACCATTCTTGTATCTGTCTTTTGTACCATTCCATTAACAATGCCATAGAATAAACCTTCTTCCTCTTTTTGTTCTTGGATTGAAACCAAGCATTTCTTCAGTTGTTCTTCGACCTTTTGCCATAATCCCCCTTTGTCTAAGCTCATAACTGTCATTTCTCTGCTTTCATCTCAGACTACACTTATATAATCTCTACAAACTACTCAAATATCTCCTTTTTTCTTTAAAATCTACAACCTCTAATTTTTTTCCTTCCAAAATACACAGTAATTGATCCTGTAAACTTTAGTCTGTTTTGTTTTGATCGGGTTGGGAAACTCTGACCCCTGAGGCCAAGAGCAAGTAAAATATTTGATCTTTTAAACTGGTCCACATATAATATGAATACTATTACGAAGAAACTTGAATATATTATTCTGTTGAATCTGCATGCCTGAAGATGTTTTGTAACTATCTAGAATAGTAGGGCATCTACAAATTTACTTTAACGTTGATGAGGAAGAAAATTCATTTCAATCGGTACAAAAGTAGTAAGTAATGCCCTTACACTGGCTATGGCTCCAGCCATCCTTGCTTTGGCTCCACATTACTACTTACTAGGCCTTGGTGTGTGATATGTAAATTAGAATTGAAGGTAGAGAGCACTTGAAGTAACATTATTCTCTACACCCTGTGCTATTTTACCCATAGCTAAGGGAAGAGATAGATTCATGCCTTTTCTGTCTCTGCCAGTCCATTCTCCATGTTGTTACCTACTCAGCCACCCCACACCTGCAATTAGGACAAAGGAGCAAATTAGGGTCTTAATTATCAGTAATTTGCCGACCTTTTATTGAATGGTTCTGTTTCAGAACCAAACTTTGAAGTATTAATTACAATTTCATTTGATATCATTATATAATGTTGGTTGAGCTTATTCAAAACTGATTTGTTTTATGCAATATGGCATGAGGAAATAATTCATGATATCTTATGAGCCTAGATAAATTAGTTCTCAGTAAAGGTCGATTATGTTACCTGTTCTTTGTAGAGTACTTAACAATTTCTATTTAGGAGTATTTAAAATGTCACTATTGCTTTGTTTTTCTTAGTACGTTTTTTAAAGATAAAATTCAATGTTATTCTTCCTGTTGCTCGAAAGGGAGATATGTCTTTATGAAATTTTATTCCAAGTTTCAAACTCTTATCAATGATCAATTAACAACATGCAAGATTGAGATCACTTGAATGTGTTATACGGACATGTTTTTCTTGATGTTTATTTTGAATCATTCAAGAAAAGTTGTGATGTAGAGATTGTTTGATGTCTATGTAGTATAACCAAATGCAACTGTATTTGCACATGGTGCAAAAATTGAAGAAAAACTATTGCGGTTTGAACACTTTTGTTGACATTGCAAGAGCAGCTTTGAAAAACAACAGTACAAAAAAGCCAGGCAAAAATTTGGAGAGAAAAATGAAGGGTTCAGGTTTGACAGGAGTGGAAAGGTGGAACAGAATTTTCCTTCAACAAAATTCCTGCTAATACATAGTTAGACAATAACCCACTGACTACTTCCTCTGCTGCTCTCTCACCTGTTGGCTCAGAGAGCTTTGTATGCTCCTAGTGTCTCTCACCAACTGCTGCTACCATATAAAAACCTCTCCTCTACCCAATGTGCAAACACTTGTATATTTGTATCTCGACATTTAAAACTGACTTTAGTTGGGCAAGATATTATCAAACAATGGCATGAAGATTGTTTTGATCCTGAGTCTGCTGTTATTTAAAACAATGTATTCTCTTAGAACCATTATATACTCTTGCGTACGTATTGATTTAACTCTTAATTTCATGAATCATTTGATATTGCTCCTGATTGACTGTGGCACTCTCCTGAGATTAGAATCGAAACAATATTCTTTAAATTCACCTGAAGATTGGAGCTAACTTTTATCAGTAGTTATTCACCTTTATGATAACTTTGAAAAAAATTATATTATTCAAGAGTTGAGTGAAAATTCTGAATTCGATATTCAGCTGAAGACTATAGCAAAATGTCTACAAGGATTCATGAATGAAAAAAAATGAACAGGACAGTACTAATTTAAAAGAGCAAGCAATCTCATACTACTTAGGTTAAAATTTAAAAAAAAAAAATGAATATAATGGAAAAGAATTTTGTCCTGCTTTGAAATGAGATTTTGTTTCTTTCAATGAATATATATTACCGAGCAAATCAACTCAAATATTGACTTTGACAATTCTTCAACTCTTGACTCCATTTTTTAAGAATGGATGTTGTTATAAAGGGGAACAACTTCAGATTAAAGTTACTTCCCTTCAAAAAAAGTATTCTGTTTGCAGATGAGCTCCATTATTTTCAATTTTATTCTCAGGAGAGTTCCACTATCAATAAGAGTGGTATCAAGCAGGTCATGAAATTAAGAATTTAATGAAGATTCGCTGCATGTTTTCATATTCGTTAAAATTTGACAAGTTGCTGTCATTCACTCCTGACGCCCAATATTAAATCAGAAATTTGTTGCTAGTAATGATGAAAACTATTCAAAATAAATTAACTTTAAGTCAAAAGCATTACACATTTGATGTTATTTCTATTTAGAAGTAATTAAGATTTGTGGCACAGGATTTTATCATCTGTTTTCATGGCTGCTTGCTTTGCAGTTTATTTTTATTTATTGTATGCATCGAATCAACTTCAATACACTTCTTTTCTAAATTTTGTAATAGATCAAATCAGGGTTGCCAGAATTGTCCAGAAAGGGAGATAATCCAAGCTCTATCTTGAAGATTTACCCAACACTAGCCGCTGTTCAATACCAGCCTCCCTCAAGAGTACTGATATCGAACCTCTGTCTACAGACTTGTTTGATGTTCAGATTCGTCACTTTTCTCATGCCTGTGTTGGTTGAAAATCTCTTGGATAAAGCTTTGATTATTTCCCTCATTGGCCAAATTTGGCAATCCTGGACCAGAAACTCAGTAATGAATTACAAGATTATTCATATTATTGATATCATTACTGATAGTTTTGATATGAAAGAATTCAGAGTGATAGCATTTTGGGAAAAAGGGGAGTGATAGATGTTCAGAGAAATTCAATTTTGTACAGCCTTATTTTAAAACTCTCTATGGTTGGAATTTCCAGCTATTCCTACAGGAGGCCAAAATGTAGCTTTTGATTCTAATGAGAGATTAAAAAACACATCCTCATGCAAAATGTTTATTTGACAATGATGACGTTGTGCGGAAGAAGGATTAAGACATACATGATCCCTCGAGTGAACACATTTATCTATTATTATGAATGGAAAAAAAATGGCCTGTTTGCAGAGTGTTGTTTCGAAAGCTTTAATTCTCTCCTTTCATTCACTTATAAAATAAATTCTCTCTCTCTCTTCCTCATTTATTTCAAAATCATTAGAGATGGGATTTGTATCGTTCGTCATTTTTAGATGGTCACAAAATTTGTGTTTATTCTAGTAAAGGTTTTCATTGGAAACAGAGCATCCCCCACAAATACACTAAGAAGGCCTAGAATCAAAAAACACTTAAGGCAGGTGGCAGTGGACATTCCGAAGGTGATAAACACAACATCAGCTTGATAACCATTATTGTTTTTACTAAAATGGGGGAAAACACCAGAGCTTATTTAAATATATTCATCTTGATATTGGTAGATATTATCTACAATGTGCTACATTTTCATTTTTTGATTTTCCTGTTTTCTCTGGGTCTGGGCTTTTGCACCAGATGTAAGAGAACATTGCAATGAAATCCCATCTAATATTCAAGTAGCTTCATGTGGGCTTGAACTCACATCAATCCTTTGACTAATGTTCTAAATGAAAGAAAAAGTTGCTGGAAGCTGTAAAAGAGTATAAATGTTGCTACATTTGGTAAAAAGAATTGTAAAAATCAATGAATGTTGATCCTACTGTGATAAATATTTTTGTTAGCAAAAAATTATCTCCAAGGAGTCCTGATTGAAATTATCCTCCTTTGACCATCAAGTTCTCTATACTATTTGATTCATAGAAGAGTCAGAAGAGTTCCGTTATTTTTAATTCTATTCCTTGAAGAGTTCCATTGTCAATACAAGTGGTCCATGAATTTATGAGTTGATCTGTTCAAATTAATTTCATTTGTCACAATTATCAGAAAAATAGAAGACGAATGTCAATTTTTATTTAAGCTTCTAGTTGCAATTTTTTTTTTTTTTAAATTAGTGGCACCTGATATAATCAATTCATATTAAGAATTGTTTTGTGGTATTCTCTGATCTTTTATATCTCTTCAAGTCAGTAATCTTCTATCAGGCCTATTCTTGTAGAGAATCGTTTTCAAATTTATCTTTCATTTTCGTTAATCTATTTTCACTCTTTCAAAATATCTGCCTTTTTGTTCTGCAGTTTTCGTATGGCTGAATGAAATGTTCTCTTTGGCTTGGATCAAAGTATGCAAGCATGATTTGTACTACTGTATTAGGAGGTGTGATTGGTGGAACAGTTGAAGGCACAGAGCATTGAATTGGTGAACCAAGTTCAAACTCCACCTGAGATAGTTTGCATTCATTGTTTACTTGGGGAAAGGCATGAATCAATCTCCACCTCTCCATCAACATTTCATGGGCCAGCATGGTAGTGTGATGCTCATCATGTCTTACATTCACTTGGGGAAGGTCTATTGATAACAGATCTTGAAAAGCTGTTGTTTTGGGGGGGGGGGTTCTTTTCTTAATCCCCACAGCTACACTGATAAATAAAAATCTTTTCTGCTCCATCTACAAAAAAAAATCTAATTTTCAAACTAAGCCATGTTTCTGGCTCTTTGTAGAACTCTTCTCTGGAGAAATGATAACCATCGAGGTAATCTTATTTACATTGATCATGATTTAGTGTAGTTCTATATGGAGGTGGACAAACTTATGGAAGGCCATAGAGATCAAATTTAAGTAGTTTTTTTTCTTAGCCCCATGTATTTGAATCACAACAACATGAAACTTCCTGTTACACACGTATTTTGAGGTGTACGTAGAGGAGCAAATAATGGAAAAGAGAATGGGATCAGTATCATCATCAGCCTTTCAGCGTCCTTTGTTGGACACTGACCTTCCTCAAGTTCAAACTCTGACTGAGAAAGTTCATTTAACATAAATGTCCTGAATCCATCTCTTCAGCCTCTGCCAAAAATTCATAGAGCAGCTTGGCAAGGTAAGGTTAGAGCTATATACCATGATACCAGTGAAGCACCAAAAATTTACCAGCCATATTGAAGACAAGATGGTATATAAATACGAATTGCAATGAACCAGTAAAACATTCTTCTAAAGAAGTTCAATTCTGGGCCAGAACTGAACCATTTATTAATCTGAGTTTTCATATTTGACAATTCTGTTATGATTTCATTTTCCTTATTCTGATTTCTTTGATCTGATTTTGTTTATCATTTTCATTATTTGCAGATCCAAGTGAAGCTGAATCCAATCCTCCTTGTAGTGTGCTGACTCGAATGTCCAGTAACTCTATGTATAACCCGCCTTACCCTAACCCACCTATCACACCCACAGAGAAAGCTCCATTTGGAATCACAGATGTCCAGCGGACATCGAGCTTTTCTGGATCAGAACCTCAGGGAAAAGACTCTAGCAGGGTTAGTGAGAGTACCAAAGTTCCATGTGTTCAAGATACAACATCTTCAAGCAGCACAAAAAGGTAAGCACCAATATTTTTAAACTATTATTTTGGTTAAGATTTGATAGAGTTGAATACTCAATAAAAGAAGTAGAGAAAATGTTTCATAAGTGATTTTTTGTGCTTTCTAATCCATAATACCTTACTTACCTCTGTATATTGGTCAGCTTTGAGAGAAATTAATTCTTCTAGGTTTTGTACAATGACACTTTTATTCACAACGTAACTTTCATGCTAAACTGGGCTCTTTCTGTCATTTACAAGTAAGGCCTCAAAGTATACGGTTAGTAAACTTCCGTTTACTTCGAGGCCTTACTTAATAAAATGGCAGAAAGTATGGTTTAGTATTAGTTACATTATAAATACAACACCATCTATAAAACCTTGAAAACATTTTTTTTCTCAAAAATGATTAATTTACCAAGGTAAGTAAGATTATAGATTGAAAGCACCAAAAATTACTTGAGAAAAAAATGTTTCTTTTAATATTTGAATCAATCAAATTGTAACCCATATTTTCAGTTCGTAATATTATTCTTTATTATTTATTATTTTTCAATATACTGCTCACATTTTCACTTCAATTCCTTATGTTGCTACTGTAATGGGTTTGTTTGATAAATGATTAAAGCTTCTGCATTTGCTTACAGGTTCTGTTTTCATATTTTGTCATGAATACAGGTTAAAAAATATTTTTTTTTTTCCACTTGGATGAATTCAAACTTGTAGATTACTATACTTCAAAGCTTCGAAATACTTTTTCTATACTTAAACCATTACCTCCTTTTTCCAGTTTTCAACAAGATATACTCCTTTAAATACTAGGATATATGATTATTTTTTTCTTTAAATTAATTTTAATCATGATTAAAGTTATATATCATGATATCAGTAAAGTGTGAATATTGTGCATATTTCTACCAAATGATTGAATTAGCAAGCCAAAAAAAAAAGTTTTTATCCATTCAAAAAGTTCTTATTTCGTCATCAATATTGTTAGTAGAAAAAACTTTGAATGAAAATCAAACTGCATTAGTTTGATTCAGCATATCTTTTATTTATTCCCTTCTTCACACGTTCTATCACCTATAAAATCAATAAAATTATTTTTGGCAGTTTAGGGGAAAATTTTAGAAATTCCTTATTTTCTTCTCAAAATCTAAATATTTCAAAAACTCTGACATGAACATTAGTAGCATTTTCATCATTGTAAACTTTTTAAAGACCATAATGTATTAACCATTGTGCCAAGGAAACACTCATGTAGAAATTGGCTTATATAATTCAATAATACTGAATCACTGGGCCAAAATATTTTCTGATTTTAAAAAAAAAAATATTGGCTACATTATTGAAATCTGAGCCTAACCATCTCAATCCATTTCTATTAGATCTCTGAAAAAAGTTTCATTGATGTCAGCCAAATTCTAAAAGTAGCCTTTTTCCTTAAAAATCAATGTTTTGAAACTTTATAGTATAAATAGATTCTGAATGATTTCCTCATTTACTATTATCATTATCAGTTGTTTAAAACTCTTAATAAGCCCTCAATCAGTGTGTCATTTGAGTGATAAATTATTCTTCCACTGAATCAGCCTGCTAAGTTCCTTCAATTTTCTTTAAAAGAAAAATTTTCTCAGAGAAGTTTGCTTCAATTAGGATTCTGTATTTATTTTTAATTATTAGCAATAGAAAATGATGGAATGTCTTCTAACGGAGTTTTAGTTGGATCCATAAAAAGCTATGTTGAGATGTTGAGTCAGCACAAGTTTTTGAGCACTTCAAAATACTCCAAAGTATATAGATTGCTAGACTGAACTATATACAAAAATAACAATAAAATACTCAAAACATTATATTCTTTTTCTTTCTGCCAGACAGATATCACTTAAGATTTCTTACTCAAGCTAGATTTCAGAAGCAGTGAGAAAATTTGGCTTATTCAAGAGTTTTCAGATACGAGTGCTTTCTGAGAGATAAGTTCCCTGATTTCTTACCTTGGACAAAAAACTGTTCAAGATCTTAGTAATTACGACATCATTATACTATACTTAAAGCAGATATTTTTTAAGTTAAAACTGAAAATCTCTTTGAAACATATACCAGTCTGATTATTTACAATCTACTGAAAGCCTTTGAAGGAACTCATGATAAATTCACTTTTGCAGTTGTCAGATAGTGAACTCCAGCACTTGGCACTAGTTCAAGAACCATTATCTTTATAAAAAAAAAATGAAAGAAAATCAGAAAAGATCAATTAAGATAAAACTCAGAACTTTGCTGAACAGGTTTCAGTACCATTAGCATTGTTTTTGATATTCTTGGAGAAAGAACTTGGAAGTGCCATTTAAATCAGAAAAGCAAAATGGGAATGGCCAGACTGACTAATCAGGGATGGGTGTCTTTTATTCTCAGTTTCTTAGATTTGGATAGAGAGGCTCGCTTGATGTATGACATTGTAATATTTGTGACAGCCAATCATTTTTTTGGTACTAATGCATTCCAACTTGTGTCAATCAATGGTTGCTTCTTCACTTAAACATAAGAGTGCTGATAGCTTTATCTCTGAACAAGATTAATTTCTATATGGAAGGAGTTGGAGTACTTTTAATTGGAAACTCTGTATGTAGGTCAGAGTATTTTCAGATGTATGCATGAGTGCATTTCTATTCCTCCTTAGTTTCTGATAAATTCACTTTCCTCTTATTGCTTTTCTCCTACATTGGTTTTAACTTAATTTTTTGTGAAATTTTGCATGAGGATCTAATAGACCATTTTGCTAGGAATTTCTCTTAGAAATCATGAAGATTTGAAAGTTTTTAGACATAGCTTACAGACATTTTATATTCTTTGATTGTATCCCAGAGGTTCAGAAATGATATTTTTGAGTATTTCATATGATTCAAGCAAAAACGTCATCAATGTTTTTTAGTAAAATTCTGCAATGCTTTGAAACTGGCCCTAGTTGAACCAAAATCCAATCATTAACAGTGATATTGAAAGCCATTCGCTCAATAACCGTGCCAATATGTTTTATGCCTTTGACTAAATTATGAGTATAAATATGCTTCTATGGTTGGAAATTTGATAATTATGGAAAAAGTTGATATTTCTCTCCTGGTTATTAAATCGAGGATACTTAGAAATAATAAAAATGTATTTCTGCCTCTTTTTTTTCCAAGTCAATGTCAGTGACAAAAAGACTATGATGGTTCATATCAGACCTACATTTGCAATTATTTTATTATCACAGATCGGGTTTTAAACAGGAAATTAAATTCAGAATTATTATTAAGTTCAAGAAATATTTATTTTTCAATTTACTTGTGTAAATTTTGCTGCAGCGGTTAGATAATATTGAAGAAAATGCCTCTTTTATAGTTAATCAATAAAAACAAAAAAGATGATTGAAATAGTTTTCTCAAGTTTGATGATATCTATTTTGTTTTCCCTCTTGGGAAGGCTAATAAATAAAATTCACATTGTTAGCAACTGAACAGCTATTGTTATTTAACTTGGAAACTTGAAAGCTTCTTACTTTTGTTAAACAATAATTTTGGGGGGAAATTTCAGGAAATTAAAACTTTTCTGCACATTTCTCCACAGAACAATGCAGTACTCCATCTTTGTTTGATTTGAGTAATAACCTGTTGTTAAAATTTTGAGTTGATATAAAATCATATGCAGGCTTTTCTTTCTGCATTCTTTAAAAAATGGCATGCTATAGATGAATAAAAAAAATAGAATTACTTTTTTTTGTGGGAATGGCATAAAATATTTGCTTATTTTTTTCTCAGTTTTTATTTTCACATTTCTGTTTTTACAGCATTCCAAACAATAATAACAGGTAATTTATTTTTCTCTTGATGATAATATTGACTTTTAATTCTTTTGAATGTCTGAAAAAAGTAAACTTGTTGAGGATCAACATATAACAGCCGTTTGCTATTACCATTTATCTCAATAATACTCATTTTCTATCATAGATTTCCATTGTTTATGTTGGTATTGTAGAGCTTTCAGTTGTGTAGTGCTGAGGGAATGCATGGAACTGTGTTCCTTTTATCTGGGAGGAGGAACTATTTGTATGCAGCTAAAATCTATTCTTTTTATGCCTTCAGATTAGTCAAAATGGTGCATATATATATATATATATATATATATATATATATATATATATATCTAAAATGCACTGTCACCCACTGAACTACCCAGCTATAAAGGTGTGCTTCACTTACTGGATTGCTAAATTAGCAAGAGCAGGCAGCCCTGCATTTCCTCCCTTTTTTTTCTCCTACTACACCACTGGAGGCTTTTTAGTGTTGTGAAATGTGTGAGATGAAAATGAAGTGTGAATGAAAGGAGTATCTAATTTCGAATGCAGCCAAATTCAAATGATTAGGTATGTGCATAATTTTCCAGCAAAAAAAACAAACAGTTCTCAATTGTGCATTCAGTCTCTAGTTTCCAAAAGAGTGGCAGTAACTCTTACCTAGGCAATTAGAAAAACATGCTTTCAACAAATTATTATACATTTGAGAGAGTTGAAATGGGAAAAAAGCATTGATATAGAGATTTTAGTTTATGAAATAATGAGCAAGTTACATTTGGTCCTTTTCTATCTAAAAAGGAAACTAATACTTTTCATGTTGCTTTTTATTATGACAAATTACCATACTTAGCAAAATCTGATGACTTTAAATACTTGAAAATTCATATATAAACCATGGGTTTCTTATCCGTCCTACTTTCGAAGTTAATTTGAGTTACGCTACTTCATCATAGTTGATGGAATATATATATATATATATATATATATATATATATAAATATAACAAAACTCACCCACAATGCATAGCTCCTGGCAGTGGACTCTGGTTCCACATGGTACATTTTAATACACACTCACACAGCACACACCACTGATGATGGGAAGAATCACGAAACATGTATGGACTATTGACATATAAGGATTAATAAACCTTACCACCAAACACTTCACTCCCTAGTCTGTCTCACTCTCTAAAGTACACATTATATATATATATATATATATATATATATATCTCAAACCAGATTGTTGGTTAAATAGAAATAAATAAAACACTCATTAAAATTTTTTTGTTTAAAAATTATTCAAGTTATTGCCTTTTCGTATATATATATGCTTCATCAAAATGAGTTTATCACCAGTTTGGAAATGAATGAATGAATTGGCTTTGCAGACAAAGATTGTTGGTATGGGTTGCTTGCTAGCATAAAAGTTCATCACATCAATACTGCATGGATTACAGTAATGATAATAGATATCCCTGGAAAATGCCTCTCGGAGCATTATCCTGTTTTGTCATTGACATCAAGTCCAGTTCAGCAGTATAATTACATTGTAAATAGTATCCCTGATCCCCTAAATCTAGTGATTTGCAAAAATGATTTCCCCTACTAAATATAGAGAAGTAATTGAAATACTTCAGAGCTGTAGTTTTCTGTGATTGACAGAAAGTCCAGTTATAGTGAAATCATAGAAACTTACTCTCTTATATAGTTATAGAACTGTTACCAACCAGCATCGAGGAATTTATCATAGATTTACTCACCTATTGCGTTTGTGATTCATTCATATATTTCTATCAAGCCAAGTTTATGATAATTACTAAGCAGCCCAAGTATGCAGCCGTGTACGTTTTGTATCATCACCTTTTGTCAAACTGTTACTATTGAATTCTTTCAATCTTTATTTTTGTTTTTCACATCAATAATAATGACTGGACCAAGAACCAGTGATGTCATGATGGCACAAATAAGAGTTGCTAACAAAAAAAATGATAACAAATTCGCTCTCTCAGCTTGGGTCAACTTGTTTTATTCCAGGAGCTGCTAATAGAGAAGTTGAAATGGGATTTGTAGTTTTGGGTTAATATTGTATGGAGAACTAAATTCTGTTTCATTTATCTTCTACATTTTAATGAAGCTAGGTAGTTTGACACCAACATAGCCAAGCGTATTTTTTTTTTTCAATAAACTGAGAATAACATCTATTTTGATGAAGATGTTTTTGATATTTTAGTGATGAAAGGTAACATTTGCTATAATTGTGATTGCTTTACTAATCCTGATAATGTAGTGTGGATGCATGTAGGCTGGTGTGCAATGGCCCAAAAGTAATTTTACCAAAAATTAATTGTTTGACTAAATGAATTTTCTGACATATTCTAATATCATATGTGATGACATACTTTTTTTTTTTTTTGTTCATGCGTGTGTGTGTGGGGGGGGGTTGCTTTTTGTGCATCTTTGAAAGACGTAACTGTTATGACTGCTGCAGTATTGTGGCTTTGGTCCAAAAACAATTTATTTTTGCTGGCCACTTTCCAATTGAACGGCGAAGTGTTGTTAGTTGGCATTACACAACTCTTGCCTCTTTCCTTTGCTCCAATTGGTTTCTTTTCCACCCCCAATTATATGTCTATTTTATGTGTATATTTTATGTGTATATATATATGTGCTATTTTATGTGTATATATATATATATATATATATATATATATATATATATATATATATATATATATATATATATATAATCCTTCGATTTCATATATATATATATATATATATATATATATATATATATATATATAATCCTTCGATTTCATATATATATATATATATATATATATATATATAATCCTTCGATTTCATATATATATATATATATATATATCTAATCTTACTATTTCATGTATATATGTATATATAATCTTAGTATTTTATCTATATACATATATAGATATATATCAAATCCTACTACTTTTATGTGTATATATATATATATATATATATATATATATATTATAACCCTATCATTTTATACATATTTATATACATCTGATTCTACTCTTTTATATATATATATATATATATATTATCTGATCCAACTATTTTATACATATATAAATATAATCTTACTATTTTATATATATATATATATATATATATATATATATATATATATATATTTATCTATCTAATCCTACTATTATGTGTATGTATGTGTGTGTGTGTGTATATATATATATATATATATATATATATGCATTTCTCCAATCCTATATATATATATATATATATATATATATATATATATATACTATATTTGTATTTTTTTCATCCATTCAATCATATTTGTAGTAATTGCAGTAATTGCTTTCTACTTAATTATTTTCAAGACATTTTGTTTTGTTTTTCATTTTCAACGTTTTATCTTAAGCAACGACTTCCAATACTTTTTTTTATCTTTCGAACTAATATTGCCTTATCAATTTTTAATCTTTCTTCTATGTTACATGATTACTGGGAATACGCATACAAAAACCAATGAGCAATATCCCTCTGAACTTTAAGTAGATGTGTTCCAAATTTTGCAAGTATTGTATACTAGAAATATGTATTTCATTTAGGTATGTAGAATATAAACAGTTAAATATGAGCGTGTGTGCTTATGATTTAAAAAAAAAATAAAGATTTTAGTGTTTTTAGAGATTATGGTATTAATATACCTTTATAACGGGTATTGATGCAAATTTCTGTTCCAGCTTTTATGACAATTGTTATTTAATCAGTTCAAAACCTTTTTGTTCCTCCTTTAGAATTGGTTTATAGAGAAATATTTAAATTATGATTACAAAATTTGTTATTTGATAAGCAAGGCTATTCACTCAATATTCAAGATAGTGCCGTGCAGTTATATAACTCATTGGTCACTAACCCCTTTGCTATGAACTGGTTTTGAGCCATTAAGCATGCACTCCTTGGCCTCAAGGAAACTATTTGATCTGCTGATTATTCCTTTATTTTCTTTATAAGATATAAACAAAAATTCATTTCCTTGGATCCCAATATAAAATTCATTCAATAAATGTATGAAGAAAAGATATTGAGTGTATTAACCACTTATAAGTGACTTGTATTCAACATCACCTATATTCCGGGTGGGATTCACACCTAACTGGTGTTGGCAAGAATATTGTCAATATTAATCCAGTTTGCAGTGCAGAAACAGTTCAGGTCCCTAGATGTAAAGTGAAGAGTTTGGAAGTAAACATCTTCCATTGTTGCTGTATTTTGTTTCCAACTGCAGGTTAGTATAGGATGAATTAATGAAAAACTTATTCATGAAGTAAATTATCTTCAGTTTCTGAGACTGACAAAAGTGATTTAATGATCTATAGACACAGATCTTTGAAACACATTCATTTGATTGAAAAGCAGTGAAAGAGAAACCTGTCAATTATTTTTTTTCTGCTGACTTGCTTCTTCGCCAAAGAAGAATGAGGACTATTATTTTTCACTTGCTGAGAATGAAGGAATTGAAATCATTATACTGTGAATATGAGTTTGAAGAGGAAATGTAAAAGAAATATCATTTCAAAATGGAAGACTTGTACATAACAAGGAAGATACTCTTTACATCAAATAGTCCGATCATGTATAGTGATTAGGCTTCATTTTTATTTCATATTCATCTGAAGGGGAAATTACTTCTGAAGATGTGATGTATCTAATCTGCTCAAAATTGATATTGTACTTGTGAAATTTCTGATATTTGTATGGTATAAGATATCTACAGTAGCCAAGAAGACAAATAACATAAGAAAACTTTATTTTATGGATTGTTGCTCAGGAACATGAAGCCATTAGTCCAAATGAATTTCTGAATTAGCTTCTGAAAAATTTTCAACCTCAAAGCATTTTTTTTCATGAGTGTTTGGTTGTGAAAAAAGGTTAACATTTTTGCTTCATTTTAATTCTTCTATAATGTTTTTATTTTTTTTCAAATTCTTTAAGCAGCAACACATTTGTATTACATGTGTACTTGTAATCTTGGCAAATACAAGTGGTATAATGGCTCCCACACTTTGAGCTGATTTCATGGTTAGGTATTATCATGTAAACTTTACAGTTTTCTCTTTAATAATGATGTCTGGTTAATCATGCTCTTCATTGTCTGCAAAACATTAGTGACAATTCTGAGACATGAATCTTATTTTTGGTCTTAAAGTCAAAGTGAGGCAATACTGTTTATAAAGTAACCTGTAATAATTTATCACTCTGCTTCAAGAGTTTTTAGGAATTAAACCTTTAATAATACTGAATATATGAGTTGAAATTAGGTTGATGACTAGAATGGTGATGATGGCATAAAACCTGTCTTATTAGCAATCTGGTTTTAGGTGTTTATACTATTTGTATGTTGAAGATTTTCCAAGGTCTTGGGTGACCACATTGGATCAGATATGGAATACTTGCTTTTGGTCTCAATATCTTATAAGCTTGAATATCAGCCCGCCATATTACCTATTTCTGAAACAAAAAACGGCATATATGTCCAGAATTATGCTAAAAGAGAATCAGCAGTATTCTTATGATTTAATTATTTTTTAAAAAGCAGTAATCAACTAGGATGGGCACATTTCCTAGAGGAACTGCATGTGTGATTGTGCTGCAGCTGCAGTTTGTTGATTCGATGAGTGGGGGATGACGTGATGCAAAGTAGCATGTAATAGCGGAAAGGGAAGATCTGATTTAGCATTATTGTGGCATTGGAAATGGACCCCCCCCCCCTTTAAAACCATTTTAAAATTAACTTTCTTCAAAACTGTACGGAAGCACAATTCATGGCATTTAGACATGCCAATTAGCAATTAAAACGCATTGATATCTCAAACTGTCAGAGGAGGAGAGGCACCAGAAATAAGCAGAATAAGAATTAATGAATATAAATAAATCGTTAGAAGAACAATAGTGTACTTGCACATATTTGCAATCATACTAATTAATACAGACTATATTAGATTTTGTGTTGGAGGCTTCAACAAAATTAACTATCATTAAAAACCTACCAATGCCTAATATTTGGCAATTATGTTGGCTGATATTTATCGGCTTTTGCTTCAGTTGGAATATTTTTATGTTCTATGTGTTTGTTTTTTTGGACGTGGGGGTTGGGTTTTTTTACTAACTGGATCAGTTTTCTGTTGGACTTAATAAGCCAAATATATGTGTAAACAAATTGATGAGCCACTTTTATTTAAAATGATATTTTAACCTGACTTGACAATTTTCTTATGGACAAAAGAATTGATAATATTTGATTGAATTAAAATTTCCATGATTATTCTCTCTCAAATTGTTCAGAAAGATGTGTACTTTTCAATTTATTATGACCAAATTCTCAAACAAAGTGCAGAATTTTTAATTAATGCTCATCTTGTATAATAATTGAAAAATATCTTTATCTTCTGGTTTTCCAGAAACTTCTTAATTACTCTTTTTATAAATTTTGATGAATTTGTATTTAAATTAGTTTATGTATTTTTTCATAAGCATCAAAGATATTATAAGATATGAATATAAATTAGTATCCATTTAAATGATTTACTCTACAATGAAGTTGTTCTAATGTCTGTAATATCTGATCGAATACTTTTTATGTTATTTTAATGATGGCTTTGTAAAATAGATATCTTACCATGTAGAGACTTTTTTTTGCTGAAGTAGTTCTGTAATGCAGTTATTAGTATTCTAGCCTCATAAACCATTCATATATATCTTTAGTAAGTCATCTAGAACAGGTTGTGTAAAAATTATAAAGGGTTACAGAAATAAATAAGAGAAGTTTTTTTTTCCATTTTTCTAAGAATGATTATGTAATTAGTGCAAACCATATAACATGTAGAGATCACAAGACAACACAATATATTATTGGAAAATCAGTAATCCAAGATATAGAATCCATAAGAAAACTTACATGCAAATGGGCTGGTCATGTTGCAAGAATGACAGACAACTGTTGGACATCATGACTTACAACATGGATCCCCAGAAATCACATGCAAAACCAGGAGCAACAAAATATAAGATGGTATGACAAACTAGATTCAGGAAGTACTAGCTCTGTGATGTCAGCGATATGAAAGGTCTGGCAAATCTGGGGGAAGGTCTATGTCCAATGACGGAAACTAAAAGGCGATGATGATGTGAATAATATTTTTTCTTCTATCTATGCATTATTCTAATGGTCTAAAATGACTCCATGCGATTCACTAATACAAAAGTAATTAAAAGTAATCTTTGTTTTGTCTTGGTAATTTATTCCAAAAAAAAATTTTCTCATTCTTAACGCTATAAATATAAATATGTTGCAATTTTTTATATTACTCTGGTATTCGTTTCGTTAGTTTGTGCCATTAGATTATGGCTACAGACTGTTAAATATAGACTAAGTACCTTTTATAAAAAAGATTTTGTGTCATCAAAAGGAGTCTCAAATGCATAAATTTTGGAAAGCTTTGATCTAGAAATATGTTAAGTATAGGGTATTAAATTGTACTTCTGACATTTTGTTATCTGTATATATCTGTTCTTGTTACTATGGCTCCTTTTTACTATACACCCAGTCTGTCACTCCAGCCTAATTAGATATAGGTTTTGAAATTTTCACCTTCGCCAATACAATGTCAAAAGTTCCAAGAAGCAGTGCAAATATTTCCCATCAGAACCCTGCATAGTTCTTAATACTTATAACATCTCTATAGTCCTTATGTCTTAAATTTATCTGTAAAATGTAAGTCTTATTCTCATGTGGAATAGCCTCTGATTAAAGTTACTAACTTTCAGGTAAATATTTTCTTTTTCTATTTACTATTCACTGAAGAGTTCCATGATGTTTTATTCTATGCACAGAATAATTCCACTGTCAATTAGGAGCCATGTCAAGAAGTCTAGGGATTAAGAAATTAAAAATATATGTATTTGTCAATATTACCAAATGATGCCTGCAAGATAAGCAGATATTTATTCAACAAATGAATGAACATTTGCATAATCATCAGATAATGTGACCTTGAGACCAATAGACTTTCTACAATCCTACTTCAAGTCTTGAAGTTCTTTCGCACTTTTCCTCTTACAGATATACTAATATCTCTTCTTGTGAAAGTTCCATCTGCCATTTTTTCTCTCTGCCGACTAATACTTAACACTTGCTCAAATTTCAAGCAGTCCTCTACACTTACTTACTTTTGCCCCAAAATGTGGAGAGGTATATATATTACCCCTTGTCCTTCCTTCTATACTTCTGTCTGTCCACAGAATATCTCCAAAAGTCCTCAATTTAAATGAAATTTTCGAGTAGGGTGGGCCTTCAGGCAGAGAAGACATGATTAAATTTTGGGTTTGTTCAAGGATTATGTTCTTGATTGTACGATATTTTCCCTTTTTATTTAAAAAATTTTTTAAAAATTTCTTTCTGATTCTCCATGCATTTATGTATTTGTTTACATCCGTCCATGCAGTATCTCTAAAAGTTTTCTATGAATTTCTATGAAATTTTTGTGGAAGGATGGGCCATGAGCTAAGGCAGAAATGATTAAATTTTGGGGCAGATCCAGGAAATTTTTTTCCGTTTGAGTTTGTATATGGTATTGGCAAAGGTATGTGCTCTCTGAGTGCTGTTTAGTCTTCCTCCTCTTTCCCATTATCCTTCCTCCTCTTTCCCATTATCCTTCCTCCTCCTCATTCTCCTTGTGCTCATAAACTCAATTACAATCGACTACATCTGCTAATTTTTTTTCTCTCTCTCTCATCATATCCTTTTTTTTCTCTTGCCTCCTTTTCTTTAATAAGCAAATTGAGTTACTTCTGAAATATGTCTGCTATTTGTGCAAAGCACAAAAGCTTCCTTAATCGCACTCTGGCACTTGCCATAGGCAAAATGGAGTTTTTGCTGCTAACAATTACCACGAAGGAATCAGTAGGAATTGGCTCAATATAGGGGGGGGGCGTTTGTATCTCAAGTCTTCCCGCTGTAAGAATATTGTCTGCATCTTTATTTTAAGCACTTTAAAAGTTGTTCATTCACCCTCTTAGCGTAATAGAATCCCAATATTTGTCATAGGTTTTGGCTGTATGTACAAATTGTTAAACAATCACCTGAAGATGATAATCCAACTTTTTGCTGGAGTGGACTGGAGGATCTTTATTGATGCAATTGTTATTGCCAAGATTCAAGAAAGTGTGCATGTCTCTGTGTGTATGCTGTGTATAAGTACATATATATATAGTCTGTGTAAAATTGTCTTTCCGTTGATGTACAAATATACGTGTATATTGTATTTTAGTGTATTCATAAATGTTTAATAATATACATACATATGTTTTTAGTTGAAAGTTATGTACGTACTCTAGCTCTATCAAGCATAGTGTCTGATCTATGTTCATAAGTAATTTTGTTGATTTGTGCATATTCATATTTGTTTGCATGATATTTTTGCATGCAAATCTATATATTTGTGTAGTTATCTTGTTATGTTAACATGCTTGGGTGTTCCTTATTCTTTGTATAATTCTATATATAACTATATATGCATGTTTCTGATTGTGAAAGCAAGTGTAAGTATGTGCACGTTATCTTCTGTCACATTTCTTTCTTTCCCATTTGTTGATCATAGTCAACCCAACTAAAACTAACATTTCCAACTGCTGCTGCAAAGATGGCCAAGTTGCTAGTTGATTAACCCTCCAAAGCTGGGTTGGCAGATTTGGTCTGAAGGGAAATAATCCAAGCTCCATTTCGGGGGATTTACCCAACACATGCATAGTCTGGAGGCAGAGGTCCAATACCAGTCTCTTGAGGTGGGCATGTTTTGAGAGGCTGGTAATTAACATCTGCCTTCAGACTCCTTTGAATTCCTGTGTTGCTCAAGTCTCTGGGATAAATGTTGGATTATCTCCCCTTCTGGCCAAATCTGCTAGTCTCATTATAAATTGCCAAAAAGTAATGCAAAAAGAACTCTCAAACCTTGCTATTTTTCTTTCAATATGTCTTTATATCATCTTCCTTGCATGATAGATGAGTTTTGTCATAACTTGAAGTATATGTTGCTAAAATATATATATATATATATATATATATATATATATGTGTGTGTATTCATCTATTTTTTTTTTATTGATATATTATTTACAACTTAATGAAGCCCAATCTGAATATTTATGATTAGTTGCTGAAATCTTTCTTGAATTAACAGCTTAGTTTTTTTTCTGTTGAATATCAAGTGTCGACATTTGCATTATTTTCATGTTCCTTTAACTTGAAATATCTGATGACGCTCTTCGTGCATTGCATAGATATCTGAACTAAAAAGGAGCTGAGTGAGTGAGGTGTATTTTGTTGACCTTTCTAGCATTTTTAGCTCTTGATATTTACATCCATACAAATTGGCATATAAAGTCTGACAGACTTTGTTTTTATTTTTGTTGTTAAAAGAAATTAGTTCAAAGAGTAAGAGACCTGACATGAAAGGTTTACCAATAGTGCTGCTTCACTTGCAAAATAATTCTTTTTTAAATAAGATTAGAATATATTAGAACTTATTTGGCTCACGTAAGCATTTTCAGGGGATCCATACAATTTTGTTAGATTTTAAGAATGTCCCAATAAACTTTAATTAATTTTCTCATGTATCTAATTTAATAAAAATGGAAAAATATTTTTCAAAATTTATGATTTTGAATATTATTCTCACTTTTTCAGCATGATTCATAAACTCCTAAGGAAGACAAGTATGAGTGGTTGTCATTTGAGTATAAATGCTCCAACTTTAGCCCATTATAAGTTAGTAAGATAGGAGGAAAAAATATCTGTTTCTTTATAAGTGAAAAGATTTGAGTATGCTCTTTTCAATTCCCCAAAAGAAGCAAATGTATGCTCCACTTTTTGAAAAGTTTCCTTGAGTTGATCTCTTGATCGAATGCTGGTTTTGAGTAGATACAAACATTTTCTTCTAACATATGCTTGCTAAGATAAGAATTATAATCTGAATATTTTTTTCAAGATGTTGATATTTGATGATCTCATTGACCTTTCCTCTACTATGTTTCAATTGAAACAACAAAGCTGATGAGAGTTCAAAAAGAAAAAATCCATGAATATCAAAATTTATCGATGTCTGTAATATCCTTCATGAACAATATTGAAACATGGTTGAACTTGTGTGCTAATGAAATCTTCACTATTCACTTTAAATTTCATTGCTTGGTATATTTGAAGTATGGTCAATTATTACATCTGGCAACAAAGTTAGAGAGGTATATGTAGCACTCTGTGTCTTTCATTTTGTCTTCCTGTCTGTACATTCTCTCAAAACGTTTCCAATGAACTTCAATTAAATTTTGTGTTTGGAGAAGGATGGGCCATTGGCTAACAAAGAAATAATCAAATTTTAGGATAAATCCTGGAATTTGTTTTCAATTGGAAGATATTTTCCTATTTTTTCTATGTATTTATGTGTTCACTCATCTCTGTCCTCATGATATCTCTAAAAGTTCTCTATAAATTAAATTTTGTGGAAGGTTGGGCCATGGGCTTAGGAAGAACCTGAGAATTTTTTTTAATGAGTTTGTGTTTTGCGTTGGCAGAGGTATGTACTCTCTTAGTGCTTCCTCGTATTTTGGTATATTTTCTAGTAGAGGAAAAGGGTTTATAATTTCAAGGCATCTCCAATCTTTGCAGTCCTTTTTTTCCTTTCGTTAGTATGTCTTTGACAGTGTGAGGTTGCACACTGTACGGCATCATTTGCATACAAATCCAGTCTGAAAAGAATTGCTTCCAGATGATTATTTCTGCTTTACTTGCTCCAATGTGAATAATGCTGTCGTTTCATTGAGAATCATTAATTCATAGAAACCAGCACAAAAAGATATGAAGGTGGAGAAGACACACATAATTTGAAGAGTCTCTTCACTGCAGAATTACCGTCCCTCTATTCAATGATGCAATTATCAATACTTCCCTCTCTCTCTCTCAATCCTGGTTTGCCCTCCCCATCTGGTAGTCCCATCTTCTTTGGCATCTTAAACAATTTTCTCTATTGGAATGTTCCTGAGTTTGTTGGGATTTCATTACAGCAGCAATTTATTTCTTTTCATTCATTAACTCCTTCCATTCCCTTTTATTCCTCCTCTCAACTTACTTTGATCAGCTTCTTGCAAATTTAATAATGATTAACCAATCAGATTTCCTGTAACAATATAGATATATAATGGCCCATCCTTAGAATTTCTTTGGAGAAGTTGTTTGCATGGAGCTGAATACTGGAAGTGATAATTCCATTAGGTTTACATTATCATTGAACCTGTGAAAAGAACAACAACAAAAAAAACAGTCTGGATTTGGACCTCCAAATGGAACTGTTCAAATGTCCAGCTTGCAATTTCACACTACATTTCATTACAAGCCTGTGATTCTAGTACGGTGTAATTGTTTGGAATAAAGGATCCAAGTTATAGAGTGAGGTTACCTTTGGATCTTGAAACACAATTTAAATTGGCATTCAATCAGAGAAGATGAAATCACTTGTGTTAACTTGTTTTTTTGTTCATTCCTTACTGAATTGAAACACGACAAGATATGCATGGATAATTATGTTAGAAGCAAAGAAAAAATGAAATTAAGATAAGAGGAAAAGATGTGCTCTAAACTATTTTCTGGTTTAGGCAAATATAAAGACAAATTTGAGTTGCTCAGTCTAAAGTGTTTGTAATGAATCCTAATGAGTATTCTTGTGTAAGCATTTTAATTGTGTGTCCGAAGTGAAAAATACGATTTGGTAGAATTATAAAGGAAAGGTTTTACATGAAAGGGGGGGAAAAAAAAGATTCATTCCGTTTTGTTCTTTCCAATGATATCCTATATTAGGTTTATTAAACTGATGAAATGAATGAAAGAGAAAAATTAGATTAGGTTTGTTAGAAAAGATTTGTTTGGTTATCAATATTTTTAAGTGGAAATAGGAAAAATACTCTTAAAATGAAATGAGATTTTTGTTTTGTATCTTTTAAAGCTCTGATAGACGTTTGATGTAAAACGTTTTCGACACTTCTCAGACATACATATCCCAAGGTTTGTATGACTGTTATGCTATACTTGTCTTGTAGATGTCTTTTATTAGTCTAATGGGGCATTTTGATTGAGGCATAAAGTGCCTCAATCAGTTAGTCTTCAAAGGGTTAAGAGGAGTTGGGTAGAATAATAATGACAACAATTATAATAATGACAAAGAGGTAGGTGAAAATGTGAGACAAGAGATAAGATGAAAGAAAAGATGACGGGATAGGGGAACAAGAGCTGATGATTAATCAAAAGATGAGGAAGGCCTTTCTCTCTGATCCTATAACTCGGTACAGGATTTTTAATCAAGTGGCTGGTATTGAATCTCAGCTTCCAGGCTAACTCAATTTTCCGAATTAGTGACATGATTCTGATGCCTGTGTTAGGTAAGTCTCTGAGATGAGGTTCAGATTATCTCCCCTTCCGGCCAAGTCTGCCAACCTTTCTTTTAAGTAAACTGATTGTGGAAACGGGTGAGAAATGGAAAGAGTGAAGAATCAAGAGAAATGGTCTTGAAAGTAGGAAGTATAGTTAAAATGAAAGCTAATGTAAGATCGTTGAGAAAAAAAGTAATTTTTTCCCTCAGTTATATGTTACACTAAGTTGCTCACAAAATCGTCATCTGCTGAAGATTTTTAAATGATGTGAAGAGTGATGTATGAAACTTATTTGAAATCAGATCTGTCCAGCTAATTATGCATAGGAAATGGAATATGATGTTTGTTAATTGTACACCTTGAGACATTAACTGATGACTTGATTGAAATAATTTGGTTAGAAGGTAGCACCATTCTTTGACTAACAATATTTGATTTTTTGTTTTTGAAGCATTTAGGATTTCCTTTTTTGCATTTAGTCTTCAATAAATGAATTACTATTACATTTCCAGGTTTTATAAATGCAAAATTTTCTCTCAGAGTCAATTGCAGGCACGGCATTTAAAAACTTGCTTTTCATTTTTGAACATATAATCTCATAAGTCATGTGTAAGAAGTGTGTACATATATATAAAATCAGGTATTCAATTATCCTTGAAGAATTATGTGTATTTTTGTTTTATAGGCTAAAGGAGAAATACACACGAACTTTGAAAGCCAATCATATGCTAAATAACTTTCACCAACCACTCTGACTGAAATGACTATTGCTTTGTTGCTGTGGCAATGCATTTAGTCAGTCGGCTCTTTTTAGGTTTGGCAACTAAGGAGCAAAACCATCTTTGGAACTAAAATGTTTCCGTATTCAGAATTAATAGTCTGAGGATAGAATAGTAAGATGAGTCTGTATGATCTAAGTGTTCTAATCTTACAATAGAAGTAATTTAAAATTTGCTACGACAGTAACCCCCTAATGAGTAGGGAAGCTGGAATAGAATCTACCAGCCCTATATACATCTCTTAGCAATTGGGCTCATCCTGTCAGTGGATTACCTATCATGTTCAATATTTTTTCTCAACACATCTCTTTAGATATTAGGAACAGTCAATGAAAACTGTCAACACAAGTTTCTTTAAGTTTTCAAGTGGGTCTGGTTATGTATGTATATATGACGCATACAGGCCATACCAATGGAGCTAAAGTGATGAAAATTTGAATATTTACTCATTATGTCTGGGAAAAAGATTTCTATTAAGTGTCTAACCAGACCTGCTTTTTTTTTTTTTTTCAAAAGATTGAATGTCATATTCAGTGTTGTCTACCTCCCCTGGAAGTATAATCAATAGCTTGTACTTTCTTTCCTAGATCTTCAAACCTGTTTGACTCTCAACTGATATGTTTTATATTGATTGTACTTAAACTATCGAATCGATATCCTGGTTAATAATAAATACCATAAAATCTGGAATTATGCATGAACCAGTTTTTTTTTGTTTTTTTTTAATCGAAAATCAACATTTCTGCAATAAATTTTGTCGTCAGAAAAGTACATTTTACTAGGTGAATTTGAAAATTTGTCTCCTTATTGCATTTGTACAAGTATGTGAAAGATCTGATTGAGGTGATCAGTTCATCACAATATCCATTGCTTATGATTTGTACTTCTTTTTTTTTTTGATAACTGAATACCTGAATGGTCACTTCTATTCCCTGCAGATCTGAAAGAAGAAAAAGTTCATTAGATTAAACAAAAATCCAGTATCATTTCCTGTATGATTTAAGATCCGTATAAGTGATATGGCAAAATTCATCTCTTTATTTCTGTATGTTTTTAAAATTTTCTCATAGATTTCACATGTATAGTGTTCATGAAGTTTTGTTCTATCCTGTTCTCACTCTTTCAGATACACATCTTCTTGGAATACAGTCATGAAATACCATACTCTAACCTTTTAGAGCATTATAGTAGACTCTGCCTGTTATACGTTGCCATGTCAACAATAGTGTCATGCACTTCTCTGGCTGGTTTGCAGCTTGACACTTTTTGTAGCATGTCTTGTTGATATCGTTGAAGAATGAACACTGCAAGATCTCTTTAGAGCTCAGGATGTTTCTTTTCTCTACTTCCTTCTTTTTGATCTTGTTTTCCTTTTCACTTGATCTCCTGCCACTACTCTTGATCTTGCCTCCTCCTGCAGGTGAGGGTTGGATATGCTCTAAGCAAAGTAGTCACAGCCTTTGTTGAGCCATCTTTTGAGTTGATTGACCACAGCTCAAGTAGTTAATGCAGCTTGGATAAGCAGATGAAAAGTGTTACCATGTGACCACAAGGAGCTCTTGAAGACCAATCTGACTGTCCTATTCTCACTCTTGACCACCATCGTCTTTCTCTTGGTTATTTATATCTCCTCTGCTCGCATATATTCTTCTCCTAGCATTAGAAAAACTACTTTTTCTTTCATTTTCTTCAGCTTATATCTTCTGCTTATATCTTCAGACCAGTCTGCTAACTTTTTTCTTCTTTGCTCTCATTTACTAATTCTTTTTCTCATTCATTTGGTTCCGACCCATTACCATCTTCATACTCTTAACTTTATTCTTTACTTTTCCTCTTTATTTTCAATACCTATTGATTCCTGTCTGGAAACAGTCTCTTTTGAAAGTACTTAGCTAGACAGAAATCATATAAAAAAATCTTATATATAATGAGAGATAAAGATCTATATAAATGGTTAAAAACAAAAAATGAAGGAAAAACTATTATTTATACAATGTGTATTACGTAACTGAGGTATGAGGTTGTTGTTGTTATGATGATAATAATAACAAAAATTATTAATGATAATACAATAACTGCAACACATATATTTTCTCTATATCCATTCTCATCTTTTGCCTCTGGCAGAGTTTTATCTCTACAATGGAATTCTCGTATGGATTTTGTTGTTAAATAAAATTATGCTCTTAACCTCTATCCAAATGTGTTACTAAATATACATAATGAAGTTATTTGATATTGCAGGCTTCATGAGTTTATGAATTATAGAAATCAAAGTAAGCACATGTTAAGGAAGTCTAGATAGCAAAAAAAAATCTTTATACATAAATAACTCGTAATTCTTGTAATTTGTCTCATGGAACTGAAACACGGAACCTAACCTAGAGACAGATCCACAAATTGAGAACCATGCAACGTGCTCATGGAAGAATTATGCTGGGCCTCACATGGAGGGACCACAAGACAGCACAGTATATCCAGAAAAAGGCAGTAGTCAGGGACATCATAGAATCCATCGAAAATCTCAAATGGCAATGGGTTGGCCATGTTGCAAGAATGGCGGACAACCAGTGGACATCGCAACTCACAATATAGATCCCCAAAGATCACATGTGCAACTGAGGCCAGCAGAGTATTAGATAGAGAGACGAGCTAGACAAATTTAGAAAGTACTGGCACTGCGATGCCCACGATAGAGAAGTGTGGCGAATCCTGGGGAAGGTCTATGTCCAACGAAGACGTTAAAAGACTGATGATGATAATGAAGATGTTAAATGCTCTAATTATAGATTGTAATTCTATGTATCTTGCAAATGCCGAACAATAAATAACTTTTTTTGCTTATATATGTATTTTAACTCTTAGTTTCATGAAAGAATATTTAGATATTAATTTCAAGAAGAATAACTACTGATCAAAGTTACTCCTCTTTCATCTTTGGATGAAGGAAATTTTCATTCTTTTCATTCCATCTGAGATAATAAATTCAATAAACTCCTTTCAATTAGGAATGGTTCATGATGTTAAGAGTTAAAAGCAAACTAGAATAGTGTAATATGATTCACTCAGAATCTAACATTATCTAATCAGCTCTGACATCTTCAGAATATCTGCTACTAAATTTTACTAATGAATGTATTCTGTGCCAATTAGTACATCATCATCAGATATCAGTTTAATATCATAATTTATAATGATGTGGAATTTTTATTTGAATCTTGGAAAATATCATATATTGATGTTAAAAAGTATATTATTTGTATTTCTGATGTCTGTCATTGTTTATTTGATTTTTATCTATTAAGTGGATGCAGTTTGTACTAAAGTTCATGATGGAGAAATCCAAGTTTATAAAAAAGATTGGATTGAATACTTGAAAGCAGAATATCAATCCGGTCGGATGAACGGTGCTGGATTCACAAAATAATCATTGATTTTTTTGTAAATCAATCCAGTGTTGGATATCTGACCAAATTGACATTCCAGTACATCACTCTTTGAAAGTGCAAAATGTCGAGATGGTTAGATTGATATTGATACAAATTAGAAACCATGAATTGATACATTTCACTCCTGAAGAATTATTGAGATTTTGAGGAAAGATTTTTAGGCCATAGAAATATTAGAAAATCTTGAGTAATAATTGTGTAGCTGGAGTTTTTTCTTATTTTTCTATTATTTATCATCATTTCATAAAAATGTATTCTATTGGTGCGAATTGTAAGATTGCTCAATGCTATACATTAATCTTTTAAAAAATAAATTTTGGTTTTGTTACATTTTAGAAAATTTTATTTTTAAAGTAATTTTGTTTGTGATAAATATCATAAATGTATTTAAGACTATAAATATGTTGCAATCTTCTTGTTGCTATGTTTAGTTACCGTAAGATTATGACTAAATACTAATATATCATCTTAGAACAGATTGCTTTCATAACGATGAGGGGTTTTAAAATTTTTGTTTCATCAAAAAGGGTTGCAAATGGAAAGTAGTTGGATAAACTATGGACTATACAACACCCAGCAACAAGAAGCTGTGGACCAGACAACACAGCACATGAAAATCTTACTTTCACTGAGAAATTGATTCAAGAAGAGGAAACACACACACAAACTCACAGCTTGAAATAATTGACATTATTTTCTCATCGATTTTAATTTATCATCAAAACACCTAGTGCATTCTGCTGCTTCGCTATTATTACTTCTAACTTTAATGATTCCACACTGCCTTTGAAGTTCCACAGGGTTGCTGTATGATATCTTTGAATGAATGATTTGTGCTTACACAATTAACAGTATTTTTTTGCTTTGAACCAAACCCAATTACTGCACACACTTGGGCAGGCATTTCTTCTGTACAATAATCAATCTTGAATCTGTTATTTATTTGTTCTGTTTTTCTTTTAGTTTTACTCTATCGGTTGATAACAGTTACCCCAACGTCAATTGTATATTTGGTACATTTAAGAATCTTTAATTTACAGGTTCCACTAGAATGAAGCATTTTAACAAACTAATCTGTGCAACATATTAAGGTCATGATCATCTTTTTAGTGTCAGTTGTTTGTCAAGGACCATCCACAAAATACGCCACACCTCACTATCAGGGGCATCATGTAGCCAATACTTTCCTACCTTATTGAGTTTGTCATGCCATTTATTTTATCGGACCCAGTTTGGCATGTGATTAAAGTTGTGATGTCCACGTGTTGTTTGTTCTTCTTGTAACATGGCCATCTCATTGCCATTTGAGTTTTATAATGGATTCTATGATATCCCAGACTCCCATTTTTTCCCCAGTATATTGTGCTGTCTTGTGACGTTGAGCACAATGCATGGTTCTCAGCTTTAGGGTTAATGTTTTGATTGGGTTCCATGCTTCAGCTCCATTAGATGGAACAGTTATAATGTTGATTATAGCTATGTTGTGTATCTTGCATTAAAAGTGATTGGCTCCCTATTATTTATTGTATTGGTGGTTATGTTTTTCTATTATTGAATAGGAACAGTCTGTGAGAGCATTTATGTGAATGAAAATTATCACTCACTGTCTGTTATTTAATTTCTGATTGGCTTAAGCTCTTAACCTTTCAGCTCATCATTTTTTTGCTTATATAATTTCTCTTTGTTTGCTTAATAGTATGGAAGTATGTTATCCAAAAAAACAAAACATTACTACTGTAAGATGTGGTAGGCCACTTGGTAGCTCGATTAGACACTGGTTGAATTAGAAAGCACTCTGAGAACACATACCTCAGCCAAAACCAACGTTGTGGGGGGAGTAGTTGAGTATGGATCAACCCTAAAATTTAATCAGTTCTTTTGTGGCCTATTCCTTACCTTCCAATTGATTGTCATCGAACTTTATTGATAGATTTTGAAGATATCATGTGGACACTCTTTAGCATATGCATTAAGGTAACCGAAAGAAAAAAAAGCGCCAAAATATCTCTGCCATGAGAGAATTCCTAGATCTGACCCAGAATTTCATCACTTTTTTCATCCCATTGCCCATCCTTACACAAAATTTTATTCAAATTCCTTTCACTACTTTTGGAGGTATCATGTGAAAAGGTGAACCAGTAGACAAACAAATAAACAAACAAACAAGTCAAACATACTCAACCAAAAATGTATACCTCTTTTTAACCTTGTCGACCGAGGAAAATTATTTTGTACTTTGGTTTAACTCTACTTAAGAACTGTACCATAGTTACATTCAACAACTAAAAGTAGAGCTTTATATTTCTCCTCTAATCATATTAGGTGCTGAGTAGCTGGAAATCTGCCCTATCGCGCTTTATTGATCATAATCATTTTTTTATCGGAAATGCTCGGCCTACTGTTTCTGAAGTATTGATTAATGTTAATATATTTGATGAAACAACTTGAAGAAATTCAAAGTATGAAATAAAAAAGGTCACTATGTTCAATACAATTGTACCTGTGTTATATCAAAACATACCTGTACAGTTTTCATCATCATCGGCCTCTTTGCATCCATCGTTGGACATGAACTTTCCCCAAGATTTGCAAGACCTCTCTATCACAGGTGTCACGGAGCCAATACTTCCTGAACTTTTTTATTTCCTCACACCATCTCATATTTTGCCGGCCACACTTTCGCATATATCTGGGGGTGCATGTGGTGAATCATGATGTTAAGCAGTTTTTTGATATTTTTGGTACATGACCAGCCCATTGCCATTTGAACTTTCGAATGGATTAAACTCCTGTTTTTTCTCTATCATACTGCACTATTTTGTGATCTCTCCATGTGATGTTGAGCATGATTCTCTCATGTGTATGTTGCATGGCTTTTAGTTTGAGGGTCAATCTTTTGATAAGGTTTCATGTTTCAGCGATAGACTGTGCTAAAATCATCTGGAAAAAAGTTAACATTTGCACAAGCATTCAGTACAGGAAGAAAAATTGTACAAAAGGTGATTTTTGCACATTCTTGAAAATTAGAGAGAATGTTGACCATCATTTAGATTTAGTATGAGGAATGTATACCAAGGAGAACAGTGACTGAGGTGCGGAAATTAGATGATATATTGTGGCAATAATGATAATAAATAGTTTTAAAACAAAAATTGAAACATTCACTTACTGTGGGGTAAAATGTTGAAAATATTTTTAAATTTTGTCAAGTGAGCTGAATAATGGGCAAGATTATCAACTCTTGGGAGGAAAAAAATCCTCTGCAATCTAAAATTCCTATTGAAAAAGATGGATTGTCTGCAGTCAAGATAAACTTGATTCTTACACTGACTGATGTATTTTTAGCAGGCAGAAATAGATGTTTAGACATAACCATTTTGACATTTCTACTGAAAATAGCTGTGCAGCTGTTAATACCAAATTATTTGACACTCATTATCATTTGGTAAATTTGAGAATTTTCTTTTTACTTGCTACTATCAAGATCTGGGCTACATTATATTTCCTTCTTTGATCTTAGTTCATTATGAGAAACTGTTAATATAGTTGTTTTCTGTTTTTAAATGATTTTGGCTGGCTATCTATCTGCGTTTCATACATACAGGCGGCACCAATGTGGCTTGTAGGCTTAAAATTTGAACATTTAATCTTCATTATGTCTAGAGATAACATTCAGTTTTTGTTTTGTTTTTTCAAATCTTTCACCCAATTAATTTTTCCAAGGAGCTGGGGTTACAATGTTTATTTACGCTAAATTGATCCCTCAGTTTGTGTTTGGCAGCATTCACAGTTGTTTTTTGACAATTCTTACTTTTTAATGATCCAGCAAAAGGCTAAAGAAGTAACATTCATTGATCATTTTTTTTTCTAATTTTTCAATTGAAAATCCATAACTGCATGCTACCAATGAATAATGTGCTTGTTTCTATTGAGTATCTAACCAGACCTGCCTTGATAAGCTTCTTTTTTTTGTCTTTATTCATGTTTGTGTGTGTGTAGTTTGCATGTGTGTTCACTTTTCTTCTGAATCTTTCAAGTGAACTTCTAACAAGTTTTTCTACTAAAAAGAATCAAGTTTAAATGGAAAGCTCAAAGAAAAGAAATTCACCAGCAGTTGTATGCTTGATCTTGTCGAAATCTATTTCAAATCATTGTTGAGAAAAATATAAAGCATGCCCACAATACGAGTTTATAAAATGTATGATTTTTTTTTTCTCCCTCTTTGCTTTCTCTTTTTTTATTTTCATTTCCTCTTGTGGTAATTTCTTTTTACAGACTTCTATAAAGGTCAGAAGGTGACAATGTCTTCTGCTTTAAGCTGACTATCAGATCGTCTTAATTGTCAATGGGAGGGAAGATAAATGATGAAAACTTTGAAGTATATATCAAGAACATTATACTTTTATATCAGGAGAGTTGACATTAGCAAGTTGCTGATTTCTTTTTCCTATTTTTTTGTAGCGAAATGTTTTTCACTAATGCTCTATATGCAAGTTTTTTTGTTTTTTTAGAGCTTGAAAATGCCAGATTTTTTTGTATGTCTAGTATTTACACTAAACCCAACCATTGTTCTAAGATAATGATTGGTAATTCAAAGAGAAAAAACTAAATATTCTATTGAAGCATATGGGAAGTGTTACTATTAAACTATTTCAATTCTGAATAAAGAGGTGTGGGTTGGCTGAGTCAATAAGAATGGAATTTGCGAGCAGAGTTCAAACTCAGATTCAGGCAGTTTGTGTTCATTTTGCACTAATGCATTTGGAAAAGGCATGAATCCATCCATCCCCCCCAGCTATGGGTGAAGTAAGCAGTAATGTATTATATGGATCCTAAGAAGCCATAGTTAGCATAAGGGCACTACTTTTAAATCTGAAGAAAAGAATAATTGTAGTTGTTTGTATATTTGAGTTTTCATTTTTGAAATCCTTCAAGTTAATCATTATGATCAGTCTTCTGCTGATTTCAGATTTTGCAATTTTTCATGCAGAATATCTTTGCTTTGTCCCATTCTACAAAACATTAAAGAAAAATATTTAGAAATTCCCTTCATTTGTTTTTATCATTGAAAATTCTTACAAAATTTACAATGCATACTCCTCAATGAGTAGAGAAATGTTTTGTTTCATGGATTTTTTTATTTTTTTAAAATTTCCTTCCATAAATAGGTTTTTTGGGGGGGGAGGTTCAATGTGCTATGTAAGTTTATGCTAAATTGGTCACCAGTTTGTGCCCTCTTTTTTTTGAAAATCTAGACCTCTTGTAATGATCACAGCCCAACAAAAGGTGAGAGAAATAACGTTCATTGATCACCCTTCTTTCCAACCTCTTAATTGATCACCATCTAGTATGTATGGATGGTGATGAATGATATTTTCCTTTTGAATGCTATTTTCATTGTCAACTTCCTGCAATTTTGTTTAGTGAGTTTTGTATGATTAGAAAATGTAATGAAAAGAAGATCTTAAGTGGATTATTTACATGGATTTTTCTCTTATAAACGAGTTGAGATTCATCCAGTGAACATCTACCAACATTATTTTGTCTTTTTCTTATTGCTTACATTATTGATTAATACATTCGATGGACATTTAATCAAGAAAGGTGGTTAGGATTTTTCTTTGTGTATTTTTCTCTCTAATTTCTGAGTACAAATTGCTGATATTATTTTGGGAGCAGAAATCTTGCTAGATGCTTTCTCTGAAATTAATTCATTTTTTTATTTGATTTCTTCCAAAATTACATTTAGATCTGAGGATCAGTTGATAGATATAAAAGATAAAGTTATTGAGTTCTTAATTCATATTATAGAATTTTCCTTACCAATCACCATGGACCATTAGTAAAATGCATGCCTCTGGTTTGGTAGCCTGGTTGAGTCACTTTGAAAATAGTACACAATGTCTCTCTGTTAAGCACTCAGAACAAGGACTAGGATTGAGGAACTTCTCTACATAGGATACATTGGTTCTCATAAGATCACCAAAGTTACTCAACGTCGAGCCTAGTCAGTACCTAGATGGATGGGTAGTACCGGGTGGCGTAAGCAGAACATGGCTTCAACAGACCTGGCAAATCATAACTGGCTTTTACTAACAATTGCTTAGTACACCTAACCCAGCAACAACCTTTATGGGGTTAAAAGTGGAGAACATTGTTACATACATACATTTGCTGTTTCTCTACACATCTTGATATTCAAAAGAGAATTGCAGATACTTTTCAGTCATCCTTTTATACATTTAAAGATAGATGGTTTATCTACAGGTAAGAGTAAAGATTTCTCTAAATCTTAGTATTTAGTGGTGCTATATAACATCATACAAAGCATTATGTGGGGTGGGCAAAAACGAGGAAGACCGAAGAGGCAAAGAGGGGACAGGCCTTGACATTGCAGTCTCATAAAAGGCAATCAAAAATAGACAGAGATGGTGAGGGCTGGTTGCAAAATCAACAGTGATGCCTAAATGATCTCCGAAGGTTATGGGATAGGTTCAAGTAACACAAATACGGGATCATCCTGTTTTGAAATTATGAAATTAATAATCAATATTGACATAGCTGATCTGTTACCTGAAATGCAATAAGTATCATAAAAAATGAAGGAAAATTTTGGAAATTTTAACTACTTTGTTTATACCCAGGTATTTTAATGTCAGCATATTGAAAAAATGTGGATGCTCATTACACCTGCAGGCTTCACACTAAGTTAATATTAGGTGGAATTCTTTTCCTAAATTAGTTTTTTGCAATCAATACCAGCTTTCAGGAGATTAATTCAGCACTATGTATGATGTGCATGCTAATGCACACACATGTATACAATGTTTGTTTTTTTCTTGTTTGCTGGTTGGTATTTAAAACCAACAATTATTTTCAGTTTAAAACTGTCTGAACCTGAAGTTCATTTCATTTCTTTTTTTATATTAATAGTCTGAGTTTAGAGCTTTTTCCGCCTTCAACTAGAAAAGCCTCAAAACCTTCACCATCCCATCTCTCATTACTCAGACATTATTACTTGATAAACCATTTTGTTTTTGGAAGAATATTTCCTCTTCAGCGCCTCTGTTTTTGTTTTTTGTTTTTCTTTTGTTTTTCATTAGCATCAAAACTTTGATTCATTTTTTTTTAAATTTCTAGAGATTTTCTTACCATTATTTGACATGACTTGATGATTTGTTTGAACTCTTTTTTGTTCATTATTCCAAATTGGCAGGAATGTTCATGAAATTTGATTTGAAGTATAAAAAAAAAAATGAATTAGGCAAGAATTGATTTCAGCGATAAAATATCAAGATGAAGAAGAGACATTATAATTAGATTTCTTCATCTGCAGCCACAAGTGATAATTCTTAACTGCAGCTTGGTGTGTGATATGTGCTCTTTGCGGGGAAACATGGTATAGGTGGGCCAGCGGAAGGTTTGAGGGGAAGAGGTTCGCTGACGAGAGAATTTCTTTTTGACCTCCTGGTTCTGAATCAAATTCTTCATCATTTGCAAACACTTAATATCTGCGTATCTAAAAATACACATCCACATCAGGATTGCTAATTTAGCTCTTTTGAGGCCAGATATAGCTCCTCTCTGGTGAATCTACCTCTTATAAGTCTGCATAATTTTGCTCTTTCAAATTATCAAACCTTTTTAAATTTTTTTTTCATACTTATGAAATAATAAATATTAGGTGAGTCAAATTGGAAATGAAATTTATTCATTATTTTCAGCTATTTTATGTTCTATTTTTGCCATTTTTGGGTAATGCTCTGGCTAATTTTATTCAAAAAATATCTGGCAACTTAGGCAGCACATGCGCAGTTATCTCCTCTTCACACCGATTTTGATCTAAACTGAAGAGAAAATACCAGTTGAGTGCTTTGCGAGTGATATGGATTTCCCATTCTTTCATTAAATGTTACTGCCAGTCACTTTTAGGTATGACATGATGATGGTTTGTTTCTAATAGGAAATTTCTAAATAAACTGGATACATACTTGAATTTATTATAATCAATATTTAGCTCCTTTTTTAGCTTTTTCTTTTAGCAGATTTAGTCCTAAAATTTATTTCCAGGTTGGTAACCCTGATGCACGTACAAAGGATTAACTATCATTATGTGCATATGTACGCTGATGTGTTACATAGCAGGTACAAGTAGGTTGAAAGGTATAAGAGATATTTAGTACTAATAAGGTCAATGAAGATATTTTCCGTGTTTCTGCTACGGATCCCTAAATATTTTATTGAATGCTTTTATCAGAGATCATTACAATTTTTTTCTCTTCACCTCACGACCATTATTATTACGTAATAAGTTTTTTTATATTTTGTTTACCAAATTCATCTTTCTTTTTTCTGCTGAAATGAAATATTGTAATTTATAGCTGATAAAGCACACTTTTTTCTCCGGAAATTCATTCTAAAAAAATTCCTGGTTCTCAGCATTTGAAGATCAATTTGTCGGGAAGCTTTTGCCAACCATCAAAAACCAGTCATAAGATACAACACTTATGGACTCTGAACATATAATATAAGCCTAGCCAATTATAAGGTGTGTCTTACCACTTATTTTGCTTCTAATAAGACTCTATGTGATAAATACCTATGGGATAGTGAGAAAATTTGAGATTTTTTTTAGGGAATAGATCAATGCACATTCCTCCTGAAGAGGAATTCAGAAAAATCTCTCTTGGTATGCCACAGGCTTTGTGAACTTTTTTTAATTTAAGTTATTATTTTTGTTTTTAAAATCTCATTCTGATTTACTTCCTACAAATTGAACTGTCTTCTCTAATTCAATTTTGTTTCTTTTTCTTTCTTTTTTTTTTTTCCTTAGAAGAAACTCTCGGGCAAAGGAGGAAACATCCCCAGACCAGTTTTATATTGATCAAATCCTTAACCGGCATGCCCGAAAGTTGCTCAGTTCACATCGACTTCGAGATCTGGGCATGTTCTCTGCAAACATGCAAGATTTTCAGTTAGTTGGATGGCTTCGGAAGGAAAGGTAAGGTTATTTATAAATATATTATTTTATATGTCAAGTCTTTTGTTTATATGTTTTCATTACTTATCTTATGTACTGGTGTGTTTATTTACCCCTTCCCTCTAAAGTAAGCATATGGTTTTTGCTTTGATGTATGTTGTTGATAAAAGTTATGGATATCTTTTCATGGTTCACTCATTCAAAATCTGTATATAAAGTGATTTTCTTCTAGTTGTGGCCTTTAACTGAACTCAAAGTGCAAAATCTTGCAAATATACATCTATATTTATCTCTTTCAAAACATAAGTATACAATTTTGCAAAAATACCTAATTTATGATCTTCTGACATTTTAATGAGATGAAATTCAACTTGGTAAAATGTTGTAAAAGGAAATGTCTATGCTTTGTTCAAATCATATTTATCTAAACATTTATATCCGTACTGGATTAATACTCAACAAATGTATAAAGCACGGTTTACTTCAAGCTTTCATTATAATTTCACTATTATTGTATTTTTAATGAGTGACTTAGTTCTTTAAAATGCTCAGTTGTACACAATTTTGTTGAGGGTACCAAGTTGATATACTTTATTCATATCTGCAAAAATCTCACTTGAAATAGTAAACTCAAGCCTAAATTCATTCTTTGTTGGCTTAAAACCAACAAAATATCTCTCAAAACAAACAAGACTATATTTAAACACCAACAGAACATTATTGACTACATGGTAAGACTAAAAAATCAATGAAGCTAGGCTTTACCCTAACAATTGATGAAAATACCTTTAAGTCTATATTGATAATAACTAGATATAGAGGTTTCATATTAACAAGACTACAAAGCAACTAAAATTAGAAAATGTACTTTAGGTTAAGATAAACACTTTTTCTTCCAAAGAAAACCTTTTATATCATGTACGTTAGGCCATTTTACTTTCCCATTTCCAATTCTGTTGACTACATAGAAAATTGATTGAGAGAAAGGACTTTTTTTATAAAACTTTATGAAACTCTGAGAGATTGTTTACTTCAAAAGTTTAACTATGGATTTTGAAACTTGATTCATCAATTACGAAATTAGCATTTAAATATGACGATACGATTCATTTCCTACACATGTCAACAAATAATTACTTGTTATTGTCTGCCTAAGGTTTTTTTGCATTTTACTGTTTGAATGTCTCTACATGCCTCTGTAATCTAACCTATATTTCTCCAATTCTTTTTTTCTCTGACTCATACCAATCACTATTTTCATTGAATCCTAGTCATATCTTACAAAATGCTCTTTACTACATTAAATGTATTTTGAGAGAAACTCTTATTTAACCTCTTCATTGATACACTGTAGAACGTGGTTTGAGCATGGTCCCCAATTTTCAAAACAATAAATTTGGCTTTCAATTACTAGCTAATTGAAAAAAATTGAAAGACCTCTAAGAAATGGTACGCACTTGGTCCATCAATGTTAAATTCAGTCATCAATAGCATAGAGGTATTGAAACTAAAGTGGCCAATCAAGTCAGTGTTGCCAAATCAAAAAATATATTTTGTGCTAGTTTGACTACTAAAAACTGCCAAAAGAATAGTAAAATTAGCCGAGAACATGCCAAACGCTGAATCAGGGTACACCAACAGTAAAAAGGAAATGAATTAGACAAAAACATTTCAGTAGTCTATAAACAAAACTCATTTTCCCTTTCATCTGTCACTGAAAAGATCACTAACACATTGTCAAACTACTACACTACAGTTGACTTCATTTTTCCATGTATTAACTATGACACCATCACCCATGGTAGAGGAAAATGAAATGATAGAGAGAGAGAAGTATTTTTGGTGATAGCATAAATAATATTAATATTTCTTGAATAGTTTTGTTTATGAAACCAATAGCTTCTAATTGATAAATTTGTGGGATCATTTTGATTTTCATTACAGCGAGGCTCTATTGTACTTTTTTTTTCTTTTTACTATGTTTTTTTGTCTCTCTTTTTGCTATGTTTTTTCTCTCTTTTTGCTATGTTAATTCCTTTCTCTCTTTCCACAACAAATTTTTTTCTCTCTCTCTCGACACTCACTATGTATCTGATTTTTTAAAAAATGTAATATTCTGATGATGTAAAACAATTTTTTTTTAAATTATATTTTTTTGTCTTTTTGTCAAACTAGTCTCACCCTACCTCCACCCCCACCCTTACAGTTTTCTCTTCATTTCTGCACAAATTACGAGGGTCAATCTTGAAGAATTCAGGTGGGGATTGGACCTCCCCCACATTCTCCTCTGGCTCAACCAGTGTACAATAATGATACTACAGTGATAGATTATGTCATATAACTTGGCACTTATTTTCACTTGTCATCAGGAAATAACATCCAGCATTCTTTATGCATCGAAGAGGAAATCTTGGATCAAGGTTTGTGAAAATGGGATATTAGTCACAACGTCAATTAACTTATAACACGGTAGAAAATTCTCAACCCGACTTCCACGTAATAACAGGTCTACAGCATGTATTCCTCCACCTTATTTTGTGTTTTACTCTTCTGATAAGCTATCTTTCTATTTTCATAATCCTGCATGTTTCTGCTCATTATGATAACTATATTATTTTGATTTATGATATATTTTACAAAACTTATCTTTTATGATACATTATTTCTAAGCAAATCCTACAAATTTTCCCTCTGAGATTGATCCATTCAGGCTTGAAAAAAGATGAGATATGGAGAAATTTTAAAACCTTAATTTAATTCACTAGACTCGATAACGATCCTGATCGGCGGGGTAAATTGCTGTCAATAAAATAGATAGATAGAGGGAAATTAGTGTTTAATTTAATTAGTGAAAGTGATAGTTTTTCTTTTTTTTTTTTTACAATCTCAGAAAAATGTTGAATATACATACATATCGCTTATTAGAAAATAAACAGTCTTTCTTCCCTCTTGAAATAAAGCATTTTCAACCAGCAGCTTATGGGAAACGAAGTCATTCTCACCCCCTTACTCTCCCCCTCTCTATGAACGATACACAGTACCCACTTACTATGCGATCAACTAGTTTTTCATCAGCACCTAGGTCATTCGGCTGAAAAAGCATGCACCAAAAATCAGTCCATTTTAGCACTAGTTTACATTGTAAATCCCCATATTATACTCAAAAAATTCATTGGGTTATGTTGCATAGTCTCTGCAAGACTGACAAACATTTGGTGAATTATGATGATCATTAGATCTTATTTGTAATCAGTACTGTTAGAAGAGGCTTCAAGGTAAAGGCAGATGACCAATTATCTCTCGAAATTGAGTAGAACAAAAGGTATACCTAATTTTTTTTTCCAATTAGAACACATTCTGTGATATGGTAGATTATTTGCTGAGAGATTAGAATCTAAGTTCTTTATTGAAATTGCATGAAATTCAATTAATTCCAAACACATGCCCTTAAAAAGTGTGACATTTAAAAAAAACAATTTGTATGCATTCACAAGATGCTCTTCCAATTTGAATGAAAAGTAAATTATCCTTCATAAGCATTTTCATACATTGTTTCGTTGGAAAGTTGAAAATATTTACAGTCGAATAAGCTTTATTCAATTCTTGTAAGCTATTCAGAATTTAAATTGTTCAAATTTGTCTGTTCACAAATTCAGTATTGTTAAAAAGAACAAATAACCTTTACGACAGTAGAAGATTTGTAGATTTTTTCAGACAATTGAATGTTGTCTTGATATTTTGGCCAATTCATTCTCCTTTTAAAGAAGGAGTTCAGGAGTCCGAAAAACTCTTTGAATGTCAATCCCCTTTCTCAAAATTATCTACTGTAGAAAATTTATCAATTTCATGTTGGTAAATCAGAACTTCAATCAATCTGAATTCATCGAAGGGTGCAATTAGTAAAGTTGTATTTTGTGTGTATTTGTAACATATTTCATTTCAACCTGAAAGAAGAGAAGCTTGGCTGCTGCAAGATCAAACTATTTGGTGGATTGTTCTTGTTATGATAGAAAATGTTATTTCTAGATTTGGACTGGAATTTGACAACGCCTTTTCTATTTCAAGTATCAACAAACAGGAGGTTTAATGATTTTTAAAATCGTAAAAGTTTTGTTTTTAATATTTTGAAAGGCAATATCAATTCAATTTGATGAAACCAGAAAGCAACTTGCGTCTTCTTTCTATTATACCTATGACCGTTATAACTCAGAAGTCGAGTCCATATTCTCTTACTTTCAATTAGAAGTGAGTCTGTGCTGTTGCAAATTTTCCATTTTTACAAACCTTGATCAAAGTTCCCACCTCCCAACCTCAAGACTGACCTGAGAAATGATGAGAAGCTGATGGGTGAGTGAGGCTAGTCCAGCGGGAAGACAGAAAGAGATATGAAATTTTCTAAGCGCTGTCATAACTAACTCGTCAAAAGGTTACATTTTGATAAAACTTGGATACATGTGTAACCAAGTTTTGTCAAAATGTGAGTGTCTTCTATTGAAAATGCACTAATAATCTTTTTTGTGACAGGAGAAAAGGTCTAATTAATTTCCTTTTTACAGTTGGCGTAACTTGATTCAGTATTTAGTGTATTTTTGAGTATTCTTAGTATCTTTCTGGCAGCTTTTGGTTACATTTCAAAGTTCAGCACTTTTTGGCAGTCAAACTAGTACAAAAAATATTTTTTCTGTTGGCAACACCAACCTGATTGGCCTCTCAAGTTTCAATATGTCTGTGCTACTGATGGATGAATTTTAATGTTGATGGGCCCTGTGCATAACATTTCTTAGGGGTCTTTCTATTTTTGTATTCAGCTCTTATTTTGAGAGCCAAATCTATTGTTTTGAGAATTGGGGCCCATACTGAAACTGCATTATAAAACGATTTTGCATTATATAAAGTCTGCTGTGTATTTGTGAATTATTTAAAAATACTCTCATATTCTGCTAGTATTTATATGTTACTCTCCATTGATGTTGTCAAGTGTATTTAATTTGATTACATGATCAAAAGTGAAAATCTGACCATCCCTTGAGACTCACTCAAGACATGTCATTATAAAGTGGTTTAAATTTTATTGAAAGAGAAATATAAGGAATATATTCAATAGTTCATGGTGTTTTATGCCAGTCAAATTTTATGGTTCCCTCAATTTTACTAAATCTAGTTATGATTTCCTTCTCTTTTACTCATTTAACACACTTTTATACAAGATCACAGCAATAAAAATCATAGACAATAAATCTTTGACCTTGATAAGAGCCTGATGAACTAGCTTATTATTTGAATTATAATAGAATGTTTAATCTAGATAAATTAATTTGAAGATTAATATACTCAACTTTTAATGTCTTATTCTGCTATAAACCATTCAAAGCTCTTCTGTAGTGGCTACCACATTTGTTATATCTATGTTAAAAACTTTACCCCAAGTTGAAAGGGAGGTAACATTAAGAGTTTTATATATTTACAAAAATTGTTAATTGTTGCTCTACAATTGTCTAATACTACAAACAAATTAATTATATAATTATGATATTGAAAACATCACTTATGTTATTACTATGTAAATTAAGATATTACTTATAATATGAAAAAAAAATTTTTCTTGTGACTTTCCTTCCAGTTGGATATTTGAGGTAGCTCAGGGTAACACTATACTGCGACTTTGATTCCTGCAGTTTTCATTCTGGTCACATCATCATTGTTCAAAAAGTAGTTCTCTACCTCTGCCAATTAAATGTCTTTCCTTCCATCTTTCTATGCACGCAATATCTTTAATAATTCTTCATCAGTTTCAATGAAATATATAGCTTTAGGCTATAGAAGAAGTCATTAAATTTCAGGGATCCAGGAATTCTTTTGATTGAGTTAGTGTACAGTATATGCAGAAATATGCACTCTGTGTGTGCTTTCTTCTTCACAGTGATTTACTCTCTTACCAGTCAACATAGATACATATAAATAAATTGGAAATAGAGACGATTAATTCTTAATCTCTGTGTATGTATGTCAGTAAAGAGTATGTTCTCGCTCTGAAACTAGTATGTTTAAATGAGCCTTTTAACCATCATGTATGCCCAGGTGCTACACACTCTACAAAATGATCTGGAACTTTATATTGAAAAAAAAAAAGCTATTCAGTCAACTACCTGATATCTTGCATGCTTGATTATAATTTTTTTTTCGTGTAGACATTGATTCACAAAAAACTAAATTGAGCATATGACATTAACCAGTCCAGCCGTCTGATTAAAAATGCTGGGAGCACTTTGATGTCTGTTTGATTTTATTCAATGCTCGCAAATAATTGAGTAATCTTCCGCAGTTGGCTGAACGGAACTTCTCTTTTCACTTCATTTTTTAATACTCATGTATCAATGAAAAGTTTCAAAACTTTTCAATGAATACGATTTTTAAAAATGGAACATTTTTGTGAAATGAATAAAAATCTAAAAATTATCTCATGGTACAAGGGAAGTAACTGTAATCAGAGGTTATTCCCTTTGATTCGGTTATTAATTTTTTAGAAGATTTTGAGTCAATTCTGTTGTGATTATGCATTTTATAGAAGCGCTAGAATATATGAATCAGAGAAGATATCGAAGCTTGTATCGAGAAGAGTCATTTGAATTCCATAAATCAGAAAAATTATAAGGTCAGAATCTTAGTTTCTATATCAACACTTATACTTTTACATAGATTCAGGGCTTCTGTTAATACCATGGCATTGACTATTCAAATGTATGCTGTATGCATATAATCTAATCATCTTTTACTCTTTCTTGCTAATCGTACCAATACCTAACAACACGCATGTAGATTCTTGGCACTTTACCATTTTAGCAACAGCAATTCTGAATATATCGCTTTACCCATGTATTATTTGGTCTGATCTGAGAGTATTATTATTAGTCACAGACAGTGTTTCCTGTTGTCTAGGTGCTGACCTGTTTCAGGCTAAAATGATTGAATTACTTTTAAATATTGTCCCATCTTGAACACTCCCAATATCCTGATGGACACTTCCCATTGGGTGGTTAACCTTGTCGCTCTGCAAAGCCTGAAAGTCTGCCAAAATCTCTAGAAATAGAAATGCCAGCTTGCTCACTGCTATCAGAATATCATTAGAGAGAATAGTGAAGAGGCCATAAGATTTAAAACAAGATGTATTTCTGATAATGGTCAGCTTTTCTGTTGCACTGTCCGTCTTTAATCCGCCTTTGTTTTCACTGAAAGTAAAGGAGCTCTGGGGCTGCAGAATTGATCCAGCAAAATACATCAGAGATTAACATGTGTATGCTTGAAAAAAAATGCTCAAATCAATATTAAATTAACAAAGACATTTGCATAGAACTAAATATGTACTTATATAGACATATAAAATCTCACTCAAATTAACTTCCATCTACTTATGACACAGCATCTCACATATTATAGCACAGTGATTATGAATGTGGCCCACACACCCCACAAGGGTGCAATTTGAATCTATTGTCAAGTGAAATTTGATAAGTAAAAATAGAAAAATTGAAATTTTCCTCTTTGTTTTTACACTTTTCATGAAAAAGTTGAATTTATATGATTTCAAAAAAGAACAATTTCTATGTTTGTGTTATAGAATTGTTTTTCATCTTAAATGAATATTTGTAATCTTCAGCTGTAACTGATTTTACGGTTGAAAGGAAGACAGAATTTAGTCTAAATAGCCATTTTGATGTTCCAAGATAAGTTCACCATTTTCCCATTATGATGGATGGGTTAGGTGGGGAGGAAAGTTTCTTTTTATATATATATATATATATATATATATATTATATATATATATATATATATATATATATATATATATATAAAAGAGAGAGACCTTGATTATCTGAATAAGATGAGCAGGTTGTATTTTTTTTTTTTTTTTTTTAGATTATAGTTTGTTCAATTGATCTGATCATAAAAAAGGAAGCCATACTAAACACCATTATGGGACCTGTAGATCTTTTGATTAACTGAAAATCGAATAACCTTGGTGTCTCTGTGATTTTTATTCTTTAAATTATTAAAATGAAGCTTTCTACATTTTGTATTATTTTGTAAGCAATGTATATATTATGTGGGTAATTTTGCATAAAAAAAAAAGTAGACATGAATAGGTTTCAAGCCATAGGAGACAAGATTAGTGAAATTATGTATAACAAAATGTTCTGTACATTACAAAAAATTATACCTGGTTTTACATGACTCTGTACGTTACAATTTGAATGGTAACATGCATTTTGAACAAATTTCACACACACTATACATTGATTTTCATGCATGCAAAATCAAGAGCCTCCAAATATGATGGTGGATCAATGAGTCAGTGACCTGACAGTTATTAGCGAAATTTTGATCTGAAATTTTCACTGTATAATGTTCGATCTGTTATTAATGGAGAAGTGTAGGGTTCAGGGCATTGATGTGGAGAAAGACTTGTAAAAAAATGAATATTTGTTGTGCAAAAAAATTCTTAGGCTTTGGATATATTGATGCTCCTACATAGTATGATACAGTATTTTATTACCTTTGAACCTCGTGAAGAATATTCTACAATTTGTATGCTACAGCATCTACAAACTAGTACCATTCAGTTTCTAGTTGAATAGTTGAAGTATTTTACATTCAGAAAGAATAGTATTAATTTTTTTAAAAGTTTATTTTCTGATTTTTATTTAAAAAGGATAGAAATAATGTAAAGAATCAGTTGATATCTACAGTGCCTATAGTTATGAGAAGTGTCATTACCATCCCTAAAGTTTTTTGGATGATTGTTGTATGTATTGTTAACAAAAGGAAAGTTTTCCTTTATTCTTGGTTGTCGAAGAGAGGGTGTGCTGCCTCTATAATGGCTTGCTGATAACAAAATCAATAAAGTACACCTGGAGAAGGTTGTAGAATGGATTGGACAAAACATTTTTTTACAGCACTAACAATGAGTAGGAGCTCAGTCATCTGAAAAAAATCTTTGACGGTTAATATATAGTTTATTATTGAAAACATTTTTGTGTTTATGATAATAAAAACATTCCCAGATGATAATTTCAGAGAATTTTCTTCATTCACTACTATCATTGATCAATTTTTCTATTCTTTACCATTATTTTTTTTATTGCAATGTAACTCATAATGCCATAAACCACTAGAGGCCACTCCTTGCAGCTTCTGTGCTCATCTGAAGTGGAAACCATACTCGTTACGCTTAAAAATATCTGAATTTTCTTGTATGAATCTAAGATTTAATCTTTTAGCTTTCCTGTTGATTGAATGTATCATATATACAAACAATGATCTACTTTGTGCTGTTTTTACCAATCCTATAGACCAATCTTCAAATACTCAATTCATGAACCTTTCTATATAGAGTATAAAAAGTCAACTATTAGTTAAAACGGCTTAAAGTCATTATCTGATGTTTGACTTCATCTTGTGATTGTGTTGAACTTCAAAAGGAAAGACATTGTTCAGAGAAAAGTGTATGTGGTTTAAAAGGGAAAAAATAGATTAGTTCCTTATGTTGACTGCATCATTTTAGACTGAAAAAACCTCCAAAAAGACAAAGAAGAGAGATGGAAAATTTCATCTTCAATGCAGTTGCCCCTCTCTCCTCTGAAGAAAATATTTTTTTGCAATTCTTTTATAGAAGAAAATAGTTATAAAAACTGATATCAAAAGAAATTAGACTTTCTCATACACAAATTATTCACTTGAAGTTTTTCTTTTATGTTTTGAAGGAAGGTTTCAATTGTTAGGTATGTGTATGAAAGAGATTGTATATAATTGTTGGTGAAAATATATCTGCTATGAGTTCTCTACAAATGGTATTTTTTCTTTTCTTTTTAAATTCAAGAAAAAATATATATTTCAATGAGAAAACATCTGTGTTAAACCCAAGCTTTTGTGTCCGTGCTATGATAGCAACTACTCTGCTCAGTAGACATGAAAATTGATGAAAAAAATTTTTTCTTAAAGCTGTCAGAAGTGTCGGGAGTGGTTGACTAGTAAAGAGGAAAAAATTTGGTACCACCCTGTTAGCAACAAGTCATTATCAAGCACCAGCTTTTCAAGTAATTGGCTCCCATAGAAATTCATTGATATTCTCTCTTTTATAGAGAGTATTTTTAAAGATTCTTTTTTGCTTTCTTTCTGCTTTGTTCTTCCCTTCATCTCTTCATTTTTTTTAAAATGCTAAATTCATGTTGAGAATATTTAAGTTGAATGTGTATTGTTCAGTAGTTCTATACTTCCATTCTTACTACCTATTCAATCGATAATATTATCACAATTGTTAGTTAATCCCTGTGAAAGTAGAGCGTTCCTATAAAAGCCTCTCATAAGCAAAAATGGCATTAAGTGAAAAAGCAATTACTATTAAATTTTTTGAATGTCCTAAGCCCCCACCTCCTGGTCAGGATAGTATCTCAGGCTGATATGGGAGATTGGGTGGTAGAGGAGTGAGGGAGATGAGGAGTGCTACCTCTCATCATCATCATCTTCATCAGTCTTTTATTGTCCGTCATTGGACAAAGACCTTCCCTCAGATCTGCCAGACCCTTCAATCATGGGCGTTGCAGAGCCATTACTTTCTGAACTTGCATAGTTCGTCTCTCCATCTAGTATTCTGCCGGCTTTGGTTTTGCATATGATCTCTGGGGGTCCACATTGTGAGTCGTGATGTCCATTGGTTGTCTGCCATTCTTTCAATATGACCAACCCATTGCCATTTGAGTTTTCTCATGGATTCTTTGTTTTTTCTTTAATATACTGTGCTGTCTTGTGGTCTCTCCATGTGAGTTTGAACTTGATTCTTTCATGTGCACGTTGCACGACTCTCAGTCTGAGGGTCAATCTATTGATTAGGTCTCATGTACCATTAAATTTTTTGAATGCCTTCTGACCCCCCCCCAATAGAAATAGATAAGATGTTATCTTAGACTGAGACAGTGGAGGCTGTAGTGGTGAGAGATGCAGGAGATGGGGTGGTAGAAGAGTGAGAAAGGGGTGTGCTGCCTCTATAGTGGTTTACTAAGAACAAAAGCTGAATGCTACTCTCTCTTTTTGCCTCATTTCGAAAAAAAAGCAAAAAAAGTGGCATAAAGCAAACTTTCAAAAAGTGGGCTCTACCTGTATTTGAATTCTATCAGATGATTCGGGGGAGAGGGAGAAATTGAAAACTTGTTTCAGTAGAAGAATCCATTGTTTGAAATGGTGGGTAGGAGACGTTTTTATCTGTAAACTTGTTACCTTTGAGTGGACGAGTACAAGGTTATTCATCATAAGTAGATTATCCCCAGTATTATTCCTTTCAATTTTGTATTGCTATTGAAGCTAATATGATTATTACATTTGACTTCCACTCTCCTGTAATGGGTAACAGGGTAACAACAGCAGAAAGTAATATTCAGCCTGATCTATTGAGAGAGGCAGATTCATGCTTTTCATGATTCATGCTTTTTCTGAGGGTATTAATGCAAAGTGAACCCGAACTACCCTGAATGGAATTTGAAGTTTGTTCATGAATTCCATTTTCCTTGCTGATAACCCTTTGGCCAACTCCACTCACGTAGGGGTGTTGATATAAAAGATCCCAGTGCTATCCTTTGCATAATCTAAGAAAATCTTCAAGGTATCTTTGAAGATTACTTGCTTTCTATTCTTTCTACAATCAGTTATCTGTGGTACATTGTTTACAAGCCTTGGGAAAAAATTCAAAAGCTAGAAAAGTGGGTTCTATATTAACTTACAGAAAGGAACTGTTGAGATTCTTGTCTTCCCTTTCTTGCTTGACACAGAAAAAATGTCGTTTTGCAACAAGGTAGTCAGTGGCAATCAAAAGAATGGATTCTTTATGAGAATCCAAAATGAAGAAAATCATGGCTCGATCGGGTACAGCCTTCAACATCTCAACTTAAATAGAATCTACTGGGGGAAAATGTTTTCTGTGTTTGGAGAGATTCAAAGGAACTTCTTTGTTATGAGTTGCTGGAACCTGGGAAAACTGTTATTAGACAAGAGAGAGATATAGGATCAATTGAATGATGCATTGGAAGAAGAAAAAATATATTTCCTGGTGAGGAGGTTGACCTGTGATTCTGATTCTGAAGAAACACACCCATCCTTGTGTTACAAATACAATGTATCAAAAGATCAGGGAACTGGGATAGAAAACAGTGTGTTTTCCAGGCATGTCACCTTCAGATTATTACTTGTGTCATTTCATGCAACACTTAGCTGGTTAGCAGTTCCAACAAATTCAGTCTATTGAAAAAATCCCTGAAAGAATTCATTGAATCAAAACTGGAATCATTCTTTTCCGATGAAATACACTTGCCTGAAAGTAGATCTAAGATCATAGAAAGCCTGAGAAAATAGTTTGATGACTGAATAGTGATGCTATGAATTTACATGAAGAAAGATTTTTAAAATACTGGAAACTTTTGCATTAACCTTATTCATCCATCCATTCAATGAATTATATTCCCTCTGTTTTTATATAAATATTTTCTTGATATCTTATTTTGTATATATATATATTGGTTATATCACTTCTGAGATAATGATACATTGATGTGTCTGGCCCGTGTGTGCCTGTAAAATACACTTACTTGCACATATCTAAATTTAAAAAGACTATTGATAGTAGCTTCCGTTGATGACCGGGAATCCTTTGTGTACTGTCTGTTCCTTTTTACTTGTTTATCTTCACTTATCTTGTTGAACTGATGATTGCTCAGTTTACATTTACTCTCCAAATAACTGAAATACATGGTCATGGTGCATAGTCTTGTAACTTAGATCAGGGTTTTTGGTTCCCAGTTTGTTGTTAGACTCCAATTTTCCATCAGTGTGCCTTGGGCAAGATAGTCTGACAGAGCCCATACCTCTTCAGCGTACCCCAATCCTACTCTTTATGTTGGGTGTCTTATAGAGAGGCATTGATGACCATTTATAAAATTTTTCAGTTTAACTTGGCCATGGATCGAACCACTGACCTATCAAACTGGAGGCATTTACTCTACCATTAGGCCATAGTGATCATTGAAACACATGTATCCACACAAAAATCTAATTTTTGATATAATACTAGTCTGAGTGTCCACAAAGAATCAAATTCTCTCAGTGGGTTCAAAGTCTCGCTCATTTTCCACATTGTACTTCAAAGTTGATGCTTACAGAATTAATTTTCTATGAATGAGTTTCAAGTATACAGTGGAGATCAAATTCTGTAATAATGGCTCAAGATCAACATGCTTTCAAATGAATTGCAGAGACATGTTCACAATATTAAGTCTGTCTTCTTCTCTTTGTAGACTCATTCTAGAAAAATACTTAACCATTAATCCAAGATAAAAGAAAATAACTCATTTAAAATAATAAAATATAGATAGAGATTTTTGAATCAAAGTATAAGAATATACGCATATTTGGATATTATTTTCTTCCTAGAAGACAAAGAATACCAACATTGTTTTGTAAGTAGGGATACTCACAAAAACAAATCTTGAGTGAATGTAAGTTTGAAGTTTAAAAGCCTCTCTTATAGAGCTATCAAAACTTTTATTTCAGGAATTAGGAATTATGCTTCAATCTAGTAATTTTTGTTATTTTGTTTTATCAGTTATTTTGAGTGATTGTCTGTTTAAATAAACATCTCTATAAAATGTTGAAGATTGCTGATAAATGCAAAAATTGTGTAAATAAAAGCATGTGTTATTTCTCTAAAATTACTTTATAGCAAACTCCAGACTACTCTTTTAGAGAATATTCTTCATAGAAATAGGATTATGTTTGTCAAATTTGAAATAAATTCTGTTTCATTGTCAAAACAATGACAAAAATTGGACTTTATTTTCAAATTCAAGAAAATCGTTTTGTTTTTCTAATTTATATATTCAAATATTTTCCCATGGTTTCTGTCAGCCTCATTTAAATGTAAGGATTAATGTTCAAATTATGCATTATCGCAAGGTGGTCTTTTAAATTTTTTGCAAACTTTTAAACTATTTTTTTAATGTAATTATTATCTTCCAGTTTGTTAATTTGTTTTGGAATGTGTGATTATTAGATATTTATTTTTTTTCTATTAAAAAGTATGGGTGATCTTTAAGGGTGATATTTTTTGATGTTTTGTTTGCAAAATTATTTGAAGCTTATTAGATAAGCTAAAATAAATGGTATGCCATTAATGGATTGTGAGATATATTTTACATATTTGAATGTACTACAATTTAAAAAAAACATTTTATTTCAAAATAATTTTTGTTTCTTTGAATTGTGCTTATTTGAATCTTGGAAGTTAATCAAGCTACTTTTGTTATTATGCCTTAGGTCTGATTGATAAACCATCAGAAAAATGTATGGTGCTCAAAAGGGCAAAAATTTTTCTTCTTTTCAGATGGATTTTGTTTTGACAATAAAATATCTTTAACAAAACCATCATAAAATGAATAAGAAATTTGTTTAGGATCAAAATTCTACTTGATGCAATGACCACATTTCTAGAATTGATAATATCAAACTAAGTTGTTTTTGTCAATGTTTCTATCAAAAAGAGAAAAGTCTTGTCAGTCAAGATTTCATCCTCTGTTTGCAAGACTACATTGTCTTTTTTATATGCTTGTAATGACTGAAAACCAACTTTGTATTCTTAGGCAATGCAAAAGAGAAGTAGTGATGACACTAAATGATTCACTCATATCTTTATGACTACTTTTATTTGAAATACAGGGCTAAATTCTAGCTTGGTTTAATTATACCCTTCTCAAGTACAGGCATTAAAGTGATATATTTACACATTCAAGATACACATTTGTGGATTACTTGTTTTTATTATACATACACATGCACACATATATGTATATATATATATGTGTCCTATTATAATGCAGATGTTAGGGTCAAAGAAACCCAGCCACATTATAACTGAGCCATGATAAATCCTGGGTAGTTATGTGTGGTATTTAAGGGCAAGTGATAGATGAAAGACTGCAAACATCTTCTATACATTAAGTATTCCTTATGAAACTATTTGATCCAGTTTCTTGTCTCATTGTAGGTCTCAGGGAAATGGGTAGTACAATAGAATATATAACTGGAAAGAGCAAATAGCATTGAGAATGTTGAATAAAAGGTTTTGCACATTGATTACTGAAATGTTTTGTCTAATTCATTTCACTTTTACCATTGGCTTGCTAGCATGGGTTGAATATATATTTCTTGGTGGGGATTGTGTCACCTGCCATCAAATGAGCTTACAATATAGAATAAAAAGCTCTCAGCCCCAAAGGTTCAAAGAGAAATTGTTTAGATTCACTGTTTTCTGGATGAGCTGGCGATAGTGTAGATAAAGAAGTTGTTGTCCAATTTTTATCATGAACCATGCTATAACAGGGGACCCCTGTAGATAATTAATGCATGGCATTTCAGTATTGATTTCTGAGGGCAATGCTGGGCAATTCAGGGAATTCATCAGTTGTGAAAAAGTTGATTTTTTGAATTTTTTTAAGGTTCTAGAGTGGGGGTTCTGTTTATAATCTAACTATAATCCTAAATTGGACCCTTTTTTTCTATCATTTATGCAGAAGTTTGACTCATTAATTTTTTCTCCTTATTCGGGATTTATCTTATGAATTCTCCTATTTCTTTGTATTTTTTTAGCATCTTTTAAAATAAAAAAATTGGGAACTTGATTTTCAAAGTGTTATTTTTTGTACCCTATCCAATTTTCACCACATCCATTTGTAATTTTGATAATATTTTAACTATCCTAGTTTTTACAAAAAAAAGACAGCTTTAATTTTGCAATAACTTTTATAGATTTGAAAAAAAAAATCAATGTCATCTCATATTGAGGCAGGTGATTCTAGCAGGCTGATATACTGTTTGTTTTATGTTTATTCAATGATCAGCAAAGATATCACTTTGATGAAATCTTAATTGTCTATGTAGAAATTTTAAATGACATTGAAAAAAAAAATCAGGAAATCTTAAAGAAAACTGGGACAGTAATAAGTATGTGTTAATATAATTGTAAAAACTTGAAAAATCCTGGATAAGAATATCTTGATATTAGACAAAAAAAAGTTAACATGTAAGTACATGCCATTAAAAAAAATGTTTTGTGTTACTGCACTTGGAAATTTTGACATGAAATAATTGAAAATATATTGATATAGTGGCATAATTACTCTTTGTTCTTTTTTGCAACCGTATTAATAGATTTCTGTCTATTTAATGTAAGATTATTCTTGTTTGTTGCTTTTTAAGTTTTTACAATTATATCAACACATTGTCCAGGTACACATTTTTCTTACTGGCATATAAGATTATAGAGAAACTGAATGATGTGTAGTATAAAATAACATCTATAAATTACATAATGATAGTATCCTATATGAAATAATGAACTACATGTAATGATATAAGCTGTATATTAAAATCATAGCTGAAAGGGAATTACTTTTTGATCAACACTGCTGGGGTGCAATATCAACATAACTATTTTGTTTTTAAAATCCCCCAAACAGTTTCATGATAAACAACTGATGATCCCAACAAGAGAAAGTTTACACATACACCATAATAAAAAAGTATACGTAGAATATAAAAACACACTGGAGAAAATTACATTTACAGATATGAGGAAATAAGTGACTGAAGTGACACAACAGAATCTTTGAAAAAAAGTTTTTTCAATGTGTTTAGTATTTAAAGCTTTTTAGACTGTTAATATGCTTGTATGTTTTGCATAACTAACTTCAAATTGTGCTGAGATCAGTGGAAAGAGTAGTGCTAGGTATAACCATTAGAGATAGAAAAATCAACATGGATCCCAGAGCGGACCAAAGTGAAAGACATACAAAAAAATAAGCAGCAACAATGGAGATGTGCTGGAAATCCAGTGAAAATTGAAGAGAACAGATAGGAGACAGCAAAATAAGAACAAACTAGACCTGAGATAGGGTGGTATGCTGGTAAGACATGGCAGAAGTCAGTGTAATAATGGTTGTCATGAAAGGAGCCGAGAAAAACCTTTGTTCAGCAGTGGATGATGATGATGACAATATATATATATATATATATATATATATATATATATATATACATATATATATCTAAGAATACAAACAAATTTGAATGACTATCTTACAATTAGACATAAGTGAATTGTTCTACAATCCCTGAAGACTGATTTGTTTATACCATTGAGCAGCAGTGTTTTACTTGTTGATGCAACATGTTTGACACTGTTCTTTGTCTTGTAAACCTGATAGACCAAAGAGGTTTTGTTTTGCAGGTGGGCCTGCAGACATAACATAACATCTGACTAATTAAGTAACAAACTTTTCAAATTAGGAACTAATTAACTTCTTTACCCTTGGAAATTTCACCTTTGATGTTGTTAGTTCAATTATTTACGCAACTCTTGAACGGTCATTTCCACAAGGTAAGGAAATACCCTGTCTCGGTGAAAACAGGAGAAACCCTTCAACTTGGTTCCCTTGGTTTAACTCTTAATGTCATAAACCACTTGATACCACTGTTATTTGATAGTGGAACTCTTCTGTAAATAGATATTTTTATTAAAATTGCGTAAAGTTGGAAGGGAGGTAATATTGATCTGTGATTACTGCTTTGATATTACCATTCAAGAAGCAACAGAGACTGAGTATTGTGAGAAAAATGAAGTAACTTGGCTATGGTAATTCATTTTTAAGCAGAAGTGGAAATATCTTCTTTTTATCCATTTTACTATAGGCACATTTTGATGTAGAGCAGATCCACTGGAAAATAATACTATTCATAAGCCAAAACAACCACCTGAAGCAAAAACAAATGGCATACCACTGGCTGTCAGCTGGGCAAAACCCCTGTTTAGAGTTCAGCTGAATATTTTAATCTCCAATAGAAACCGTTGCCCAATTCTGTCAACATCAACATAGATTTTTTCAGTTTTTAAGTTGTATTAGCTAGCTATATATGTATGTATCATGTGCACAGGCCGCTTCAATTGGGTAGAGGGCTGAAAATTTCAACATTTACTCCTTATTATCTCTAGAATTTTTTTCTTTTATTTTCCATGAATAAGTTTTTAGTAGGGATGGGGAAAGTTAATTTACAATGTAAGTCCATGACGAATTGTTTCTTAGTTTTTGTTCAGCAGTGTTCATACTTGTTTTTGAAAAATCAGACTTTTTCAGTGATCACAGCCCAACAAAAAGCAAGAGAAGTAACCTATGCTGTCCCTTTTCTTTCAATTGATCAATCCAAACATGGCCAGTTGCTAAAAGATGTTCGTTAAATGATGGGATCTATTGAGTGACTTACTAGACATATTTTTTTAATGCTTTTATAACTTGTTTTATAAGAATATAAGAGATTAGCTTCCAGTTCTCACAGTTTTTGAGCATCAGCAAATCAACTTGACTTTTCAGTGATTCTACAGAATCTCATCTGAATTTAAGAGATACAAATTTGCTTCTGAGATTTTTTGATGATTTGATATACTCTTGAGACAGCTTTGATTAACTCTCTTGGTTATGAACAGATGGTAGCTGTTTCAATTGCCAGTTCTTCTGTAGCAGAAATAAAGTTTGTTGTCACATGGAATAAAAAAAGAATTTACCAAAAGTCGAAAGGGAGGAAACATATATAAAATAATCATTCTCCTTAAAATTAACATCTAAATTTTCTTAGATGGAACTTATTTAGTTAATTTCTTCTTTATCACCTTGATCCATACCGTTTATTTTCATGTTAGAATTTTGTTTTAGTTCTTAAAGTATAAAAAATTTTTAAAGTAGTAGTACTTACTATAAAAATATATGTAGTTTTGAGTAACTTTGTTCCTTTATTTCTCAAATTACATCATGATTATGTTATAGGACAATATAATTCACTAAAATGAACCCACAATTCTAGATATGAATTGAGCTCAGTATGTTATCAGGCCAAATAGGCACAAATCTGGAGAGTATAATTGTGTTACACCAATCTCCCAGAATCAGCCATCAAAATCTAGTTTGTTACCTGGGCTCAAATAACAGACTTCCAGCATGTGCAGGAAATATGTAACTATTTGGGTCATGAAACAGGCAACAGACATTTATGCAGGGTCTCCAAAAAGAATTTATAAGGCAATGCAAAGTTGTTTTTCCTTCGTCTTGTCCTTTAGCCATCCTGTTTCCATCTGCTATAACCCTTTTAGAATGCCACACTATACTTACTTGTTGGTAAGTGATAATAGAATAAATCTATTTCATTAATTGGCATATTGTATTGACTTGTAAGTGTATTTCTTCAGCCCCAATGAGATGCGCTGCCCTCCCACCTGAGGCTCTGTCCATGTGATTCTCTTTTGAATTATCTCATCTCAGATTATTAAAAAATGTGTATCCGTAAGGGAAAATGAGTGTGAAAAACAATTTTCTCTCAAAGCTCTGTAATGCATTATTGTAAGAGCAAGCCTTGTATGACCAAGGAAAAGCATTCCAAAATTCAATGTGTGATAGCAAATATTTATGAGATAAAACAAATATCAATTTCTCTTTCTTGAACAGGTAACTCTTTGAAATGATCTGACATATTATGATCTATCTTTACTTGCACTTTCACCACCGGTTGTAAAATTCTGATCAAATAGGAATTAGAATCCATTCAACATTGAAAATTAATTGCTTATAAAGTTATTTCATCACCTAATAATGTGATAGGCTGCAAAAACTATAAACAAGACATCTTTAATGTGAAAAGCTTTAATGTTATGACATACATTGTGAGGCCATATAAAATATTATGCTAATTGTTGTCACCTTTGTTTACTTTTTGCTCTTAGTATTGATATATAAATTCAAAAGTATTCACTATAATATTAAAATTTATGGAGATTGGCTCTCAAAATGAGAACCATGCAACATGTACAGGACAGGACCATGGTTAACATCACAAGGGAGATCACAAAACAATACATAATGTTAGAGAACAAACAGGGCTCAAAGATATCATGAAAAGCATTAGAAAACTCTTATGACAATGGGCAACCACTTGACATAATGGGTCACAATGTGGATCCCTGGAGATTATATGTGAAAATGTGGCCGGCAAAAAAATGAGATGGTGTGAAGATTCACACAAGTTCAGGAGATATTACCAAACTACAGATATTACAAGGCAGATAATGATGAGATCATTTGTATTTTCTCTCTTATTTCCCATGTATAACTTACAGAAGAGAATCTGAAAAACCTATATTTCAACTTGTGAACTTCCTTATTAGACTGGTTAAAATCATTCATAAATTCTAATAAAAACTGAATTCATCTTCCTCACATATTTTTTTCAAATACAGTAGTCGATATCTTTTAAATTGTTTTACTAAAAATTATGTTAACTTGGAAAAATCCTGATTCATGATTTGATGCAATTATCTATGCAGCCATCAGCCTTGAACAGGTTTCATAACCATTTCAGCGTTATCTGTTGTGACAATAATTTATATTAAAAATACATCAAAAGAATTCTCTCCTAGGCTTTGGGAAATGTTTTCACTGAAAGTGATAGAAGGATGAAGAGAAAGAGGATTGTGTTTGATAATAGGATTTGAATAGAATTCTCAGGGTTTTTGAAGTTGTAAAAAAGAAATAACTTTCCGATATAGAAACAATGATTCATTCATGCACATCTAACTTGAAAGTCATTTTGAGAATTAGTTAGTAATTTTATTTTAATGTAAGCTCTTGGAAATAAGGTGGATAGGATTGGGAAATACATTTGGTGAAAAAGAAATGAATCAGTGAATAAAGTTTAGAAGCTATATAAAATGCTCATCATCATCAAGCTTTTAGTGTCCGTCATTGGACATAGACCTTCCCTAAGACCTCTCTAATATGGGGCGTCACACAGCCTTTCTGAACTTATCTATTTCGTCATGTTATTTCATATTTTTTCAGCTCCGGGTTTGCTTGTGATCTCTGGAGATCCATGTTGTGAGGTTATGTTGTCTGCCATTCTTGCAACATGTCCAGCCCATGCCATTTGAGTTTCCCAATGGTTTCTATGATATCTCGGACTCCTGTTTTTTCTCTAACATACCGTGCAATCATGATCTCTCTATGTGAGTTTGAGCATGATTCTCTCATGTACATGTCACATGGTTCTCAGTTTGAGGGTCAGTCTTTAGGTTAGGTTCCATGGCTCTGTAGGTGATTGTCAGGAGGATGCATTGGTTGTAGACACTTCCTTGTTGCGGTTGTTGGACATTCTTGCAACATTGCCATTCAAGTTTTCTTATGGATTCCATAATACATTAAACTCCTGTTTTTCCTCTAAAGAATTGTGCTGTCTTGTGATCTCTCCATGTTATGTTGAACATGGTTCTCATTTTGATGGGCAGTCTTTCTGGTAAACAATGAAAAAAAATGATACCAGATGTGTTGGTTCAGCTGTATTCTGATAATGGGCCAGGGTTGCTAAATTAGCCATTCTTCCACTAGATTTGACTGATTTTTTTCCAGTGTAACTGATACAAATCTACTAAAGACTATTAGATCTAGCAAGTTTATTTAAAGTAAATATTGAATTTTTAATAAGTTTGTCCTTAGTATATTGTTATTTTATTTGATAAGTCTGCTTTAAATGGCTAGTATTTAAGATACATAAAAAGTATAGAATTTAGCAGATTTCAGCCATCTTTGTGGAGAGTTTTAGCTCTAAAAAAAAAAGCATACATGGCAATGCTGACATAGGCTATATCTTTTTCATATCATCTTTCACCAAAAACAATTTTGAAATGATAACTCATCCAAGTGCTAACTAGTGTCACTGTTACTTAATTTGTTTAGTATGTAGAAACTCAAGTTTTCAATTCAGCCTTTCTGTATTTGGAAGAGGAAAGCCAAAAAGAAATTTGATTATCAATTGATAAAACATGTCAGCATGTATACAATGAAGTAATCAGCAAAAACTTCTATGATCTTAATATTGGTTTCATGTAACAATCTAAATTGTACATTCATATAGCTTCTCTCTGTAAATGATGTTAAAACAAAGAACTGCTACAAGTGCCTAAAGGTTACCTAATATTCAAAGAAAAAGCTGCTGACAATATTAAAAAAGTGAATATTTATTCTTACAGCATGGTATAAGAATGGTTTACAATCTAAGAATGTTGGAGATAGAATTATTCATATTATTTTTAGCAGATGTACTTTGTGAATTGGGTCAGTGGATCCTAAGTTTTTTTTATATTTCTGTATTTGAAAAAAGTTCTAGCTATTGTCTCTAACCCTATTTATGCACTTGACAACAACCAGTATTTTTTCCTTACAGATGAAATCTTTTGACAATTCTTTGTTAAACTGTACAATAGAGTTGTTACTGTCCATTGTTTGCTTGTCTTTGAATCATCATGGGTTATAGGAATGCTCAGCTCCAGGGATTACACGGTACAATTACGGATTTTTTCCCCATTCATCCAAATCTGCTGGGTCACGCTAACACAGGATTGACAAATTGGCCATTTTTTTGTTAGATCTGGCTGATTTTTTCCAATTCAGCCAATAAAAAGCTATGACAGCTGAAAATACAGCCATTTAGAAAAAAATTAGTAATTTGGCTGTTGTAGGGTCAAACTGTTCCTACTCCTATTCTGACTGAAGATGATAAATTTTGTATTGTGAATATAATGAATAAATTTATAGGTATATGAGACTTGTCAGTTTAGCTAAATTGGTAAGAGAGCCACCTTCTAATCACATACTTGTGATTTCAAATCACAATAAGGAAAAGTTAATCTTATATATAGGTTTGATTTAAGATGACGTGATACACAAACAGTGGAGAGCTTGACTCCCTCAAATTTGTGAGGATTGTTCTTATGATGAGTTACTTTTTAGACAACTTGGACTGGAGTTCGACAAAAATTTCATTAGAAATTTATTCTTGAGTCTTAGTTTATCATTTTATTTGATGAGTTGGCTTTGAATGAGTATGTATAACAATTTAAGCTTGAAATGGAAAAATCTAGCTAGTTTTAGCCATTATTTAAGACAGTATTATTTATGAATAACAAACTGCACTTGACTGCACAGCCCTAACATTAACCACAGTAAAGGGATCTGATGAGCCTTGAGAAAAATGATTGCAACTATTTGTAAGGAAAAAATATGTACAATCTTCAAAATTTCTTTGTATCCACTCATGGCACCATAAATGGAGATGAGGATTATATTTCTAAAACAACCGAGGGAAATTTCCATTCAGAATCCTCTAGAATGTGTTGTTAGTTCTTGTCTGTATTTTTTTTATTATAGTTCCTGGTAAAACATTCAAGTTCTTTCTTAATGAAATTTAAAAAAAAAAATGATGACTTTTTTTTTTACTATTTTGCTTTTTGTCCATTAAAATAATATTACAATGAAGTGTTCCTTTCTTATTTGCACTCATTTATGATTACCTTTAATGTACATGAAGCCTAAAACCTGTCAAAAATGAAGTTGAATAATTTGGATATCAAAAAATTAGAATTAGACATCTGATTAGATTATAATTATTGTAGTGAATGGGTAGCAGTAGAATACTAGCCTCTTTGATTTCCAGACATATCAAGCATTTCTTTCCTTGGGAAGCATTCAGCATGGTCGATAGGAGGGAACCTGGGCAGAACACTTCCTCCATACTAAGCGGCCTGAGCATAGCATTTCGAGTTATGAAGCTGTTGCGACTGCCTGTTAAAATGAGAAGTGCCATGAATACAAAATGTGTGTATAATACACACACACATACTCACAGTCTTAGAAAGGCTGCATTCTCTGTATACACACATATAACAATATTCAAGTATTAGCAACTGCAGACACATACATACACACACACCCTAACACGATTAGCTTCTATTCAGTGACTAACAAGTGAAGTAATATGTGAATAAATCTGTTGGCAGCTTCTTCTTTCTTTTTTCACTTGTTATTTCATTATTTTTCTTTCGGTATTATTTTTTCCTTTTTAAGAACACATATTCTAATGAGCTGTTCATACATAATTCTCCGGCATGTCTTATTAGTTGATAGCTCACATCCATTTCAAATTAGAACTTTGTAAAGGTCTTTTATTCACTTCTATGGGTGCCAGTCAAGGCTTTCCTTTTTTGTCATGAAAATCCTTGGTTCTAGTTCAATACATTAAAAAAAAATTCTTCTTAAGAGATATCTGCAGAAATCCTCTGAATAAAATCCAATTAAACCGACACTACTATCAGTTTTTCATATTTCACTTGAAATATGTGGATGTTTACGAGGGTTGGAGTATTATATACGCATATCTGCTGAGTGGTGCCCAAAGCTTAAATTCCAGTATTGTTTTCTAACCTGTATGTACTGGAGTTGAGCATATGCCGTATTGTATCTCTTTCATGTGTATTCAATGATGTTCACTTGTTCCGAGTAAAATAAACTGGCCCAGCAGTACAATTACCGAAACATTTGCTAGTTTTAACTAAATTTAAAGATAACTTTATTGCTGGAATCCTAAAAGTAGAAAATGTTGCATATTTTTATAAGGAGGCTTCTTAATCTGATCTATAAAATTAGGTTGAAGGAAGAAGGCAGCTTGGCAAGGCAATCCAGATGCTAGAGGGAGTTCCTATCTCCTGCAACATTTGTGGAAAGGTCTGCCTCATGGGCCACCTGAGAGCCTGCTACAAATGTGAAAAATCCTCCCAAATCTTCATTCTCAAAGCCAAGCTATAATATAATTGTAATTTTTTTTTTCATAACTCTTATTGTAGTTAACCACTGGAAACTACTCCAAATTGCAGAAACAATATTTGTCAAACTTATTATAAATTATTAAAGTAATTTTTTCTAAATCACTTCACCTAAAGTTGAAAGGCAATAACTGTGATCAATAGTTATTCCCCTTGTTATTAACAGAAATGAGGATAAGCTATTTATGCACACTGACTACTAAAAATTAGAGGGAACATTGCTCTTGATCAGATTTCCTTCATGTAATAAAAATCTGTCAGCAACAGACCTCTCTTCTAGATTAGAGGACAGTAAAGTTTCCACTATGATATGAAATGAATGTTTGAGCTTTGGTTGGAATGAAGTATTCTCTACAGATTTGTGTTTCCACTTAGAGTTTTTCCATGCTACAGATCTTATGGAGCCTTCTTGTCTTTGAGTTTTTATTTTACCTGTTTTGTTTTTTTTTTGGTAATCAAGTTTCCAGTCATTAGATAACGCTGGGTAGACTCTTTATCAGATAACCAGTCCTATTGTCAAAACTGTTTGATACCACTCCTAATTGACAGTGGAACTCTTCTATGATGGAAAAAGAAATTTTTCAAAAAATGTTTGTTCGTTTTGTTAAAAAGAAACCTGTGTAGTGATAGTTCAGTTTTTTACAAATTTTACTTATTTCGAAATTTACTTTTATCTTTTATTCATTGATTGATTGTGGGATTGAAATCGTTAATTTTTCTGGAACTTGGGAACTTGTTAGTTATGGTCATTTTTATTAAATGCTTAATATGAAAAAAGTAACTACATATCAATTACATCTGCTCATCAGCTTCTTAATTGAAACACAGTTTAAGCATATATGAATACCTTGAATTATGGGGGTTTCAATGTATAACAGTTACGGTTTTCCTGTACAAATAAATGGAACCAAATATAAGCCAATGAGAAACATTGAATTATGATGAGAACTTGTACTGTGCGGTTTTGAACTGAACAGAAATTAAACGCATTAATCAAGGTTTACCTGTATTCAGTGATTTCTTCATCTCATTTTCCATGTTCTATTGGCTGGCATTATTGCAGCAGTCTTCAATTTTTAAATATTAACCACTTGATACTGCTCCTAATTGACAGTTGGACTCTTCTGTGAATAGGATTTTTTTTTAATTTTGAAAATTGCATCTTAAATGAGTAATTATTCCCCTGAATATTTACATTAACATTTTTTTTATATGAATTAAAGAGTCAAAATGATAGAACTAACCAAGCTCCTTAGGAGTCCTTTAATCTTGAATAAAGTTTTGTTTTTCAGAGCCCGATATTTTTGTCTCAGTAGGAAAAACCGCAATTGTATAGAATCCATTAGGAAATTCAAATGGCAATGGGTTGGATATCACAACTCGCAACGTGGATCCCCAGAGATCATAAACAGAACTTGCCGGCAGAAAGTAAATTGGCGTAATGAATCATACAGATTTAGAAAGTACTGGTTATGTGATGTCAACGATAGGTTTAGCAAATCTTGGGTAAAGTCTATGTTCAATGACGGACACCAAAAGGCTGACGATAATGATGAAAATCCCAAAAAATAGATATTATGGTTTTCATTTGACTGCACTGAGTCTTGAAAGAAAGCAAAAATTTGGAAAACTCATTGAGTATACTCATAGCTAACATCTAGAAGTTGAGAAAATGATAACTTTGTTTTTCCCTTATTCATAAAATTTCATGCTGTATTATATAATGTACACTCTATGTATGAAAAGATTGAGAGATTTTTAAACTAAATTTCTGTTGAAAGTTTATTTATGAATGAAGGGATATACAATGATTCAATGATTGATAATATCCTTGACCTTTAGTTTCTTACAAGAAAATTTTTTTGTTAATAACAAGGGGAACAACTACTGATCAAAGTTACCTCCCTTTCAAAGTGAGTTAAAGTTTTCAGTTCTATCTGACATAATAAGTGTAATAAACAAGTTTTCAACTACAGAAGAGCTCACAAGCTGTTGAGAGTGGTTTCTCATGGTTGATGACATCAAGAGCTAAATTCAGTTTTTCAAACCTCTGTCAATCTTGAATTTCTAATTTTGCTGCTGAAACTAATTCTTGTTCTGTTCAACAATGATGCATTCTGATGTTTTAGATCTCTTCATCTGACCAATAACATGAAAGATATCAAATCTAATGCATTCCGCCCAACATGACTTGAGGTAGTTCTTGTCTTACATTGTCTGGCATTGTCAGAATCAAATGTACCAAAACAGTAGACAGGAATTATGATATGCAAGAATAATAAGAATATTTATAAACTATATAAACAAGAATGAAAACAAAATATATATATATGTATATAAACTCTTGAAGTTATGAATTGCTTGGAACATGGTAGAGCTCTATTGTGAATTGAATTAAGAAATTCTTTCTCAATTACCTAAAAGTGCAAGGAAGTTATCCCCTTGATTTAAAATTTGAATTTTTTTCTATAAGAGTTAAGCATCAGAAATGATGATAATAAAACAATGAATAAATGGAATTAAATAGATACTTATATACAAAGAGAAATGGGAAAATTGAATAATGGTGATAATTGTCAGTCTTTGAAGTAATCAGACTATCTTCTTTGCCTTTGTGAATTCATGATATGAGAGCTGATGAAATTCTTCTGGTCCACACTTTTAGCTAGGATATTTCACACATACAGTTTCAATGTGTGAATATGCTTTATTCTCCTGCATTTTCCTTCAGGTATTTCTGTTGCTGCTTAATTCAATTTGGCAATTTTTATCAAATTCTTTCATCCGTGTTCGACTCGTGTATTTTGCATTTACTTAGTAAAGGCATCAATCTTCATTTCAGAGCCATGAGAATAATTTGAGAATATGGTTAGATCTTTTTATGGGGATTTTATGGCTATGATTTACCTATTTATTCACATAACAATGCCTCCAACTCTTGGTAAACTATCGCATCCACCTACATATTCTCCAGCTCAAAATTCTGTCTCACCTTCGTGTCGTTCATTTGTATATACTATTACCTATTTATGTTTCCTAGAACAGTGGACCCCAACTGCTGGGCAGTCCAATACTGAGAAACACAATGATTTGACAATATGAATCAGTTGCACCTTTCCTCCTTCCCCATCACACCTCTGACACACTCAGTAGAATATGCTAGCAAGGATATCCAGCATTGCACATGGACAAAAATAACTTAAAATATAAACCAACAGGAAAACTATGCTCTTTTATGTATTTCTTCTCACACTGCACAACACAACACAACTCAACCAATAAAAAAAAAAATTATTATTTATACTATGTACACATGAGAAAGTTGCTGTAACAAAAAATATTCTGATGCATAATAGAGAACAAATGAAGTCTCCTGGTTTGACAGGGCTTCTAGATACACTACATAAGTATTTCTCCTGTTGATTGTCTGGATCCAACCTAAGAACATCAATATAGAACTGTTCATGGTGAAATCATTGAGAACTGAAGTAACCCTTGAGAGATTGTTCTTGTGCCTTGTTACGATTTCCAGACGTGACCTCCAATGACAACTAGCATTGATACCACATTGCCTATGACTTTCACTGTGTAAAGCATCTTTATGCAGAAACTCTGCATCCTAGGTGCAATTTTGCGGCCAACACCTTAGAAAATTTACTAGAAATGACCAAATATGATATAAGGTGACCTCAAATAATTTTTACCAGAGTTCTCCATGCTTTTACTAAGGACAGATCTATATTGGTTATTCTAGGGTTGGATCCAGGCAACCAATGCAGTGTATCCAGAAGCCCTGTTAATAACTCAAATGGCTATGGAAGAAACTACTTCTAAGCCAAATTTCAGTTTCATAAGTGTAAAATTGTGGCTATCAACTTGGAAAATTGGCTAGAATTGACCAAAAGAGACTTCAACTGAATTCTGAGGTCAATTTCGCATTGCCTTTGATTTGTCAAGAAAAGATTTATCCCTATGAAAAATTTCAGTCTCACATGTATAATATTATTGCCAAAAACTTGGCAAATTGAGTAGAAACAATCAGAATTTATCTTGTGTAACTCTGAATTCGCCCCTAGTGTGAGATGTACCCATTTGCCTAATTTCAGTACCTTTTATGCAAAATTATCACCCGCAACTCTGAAAACTGGCTAGAAATTACCTCAAATAACCTTGATAGTCATTTCTGTTTTGTATATAGCCTTTGCCATGGAGAGTTGTACCTCTATGACCAATTTTAGTTTTATAGGTGCTACATTATGGCCAAAAACAAAAAAAAATCATTTTAAATGACTAGAAATGACCTCAGAAGTCAATATCATATAGATTGCAACGTTTGCCATGAGAAGTTATACTCATATGCTATACTTTAGCATCTTTGGTAAAAAATTGTGACCCATAACTATGAACATTGACTAAAAAAATAACCTTTGATGACAACCTCATGTAGCGTATGTTTCAAGTTGACTCTTCTTCAGTCTACATACGGAATATTAGGTTGATTGGACAAGCAGTTTCTGTGGAGAAGAGACAAGAATAAATGAAGAAACAAACAAAAGAATCAAATATTAGTATGGATTCAAAATTTAACAACTGTAAAAGTGAAGAGATTAGATAAAAACATTTTAGTAGTCAATGAACAGAACTTTATAAAAAAAAAAATAGATGAAAACTAATTTGAGCTTTTTTACTTTCGAGGTCAGATGGATCTCAATATTAAATTCTCAGGATACTTTCAGTTTTGGTTTATTACATATGAATGACTCATAGTTGCCTTATCATCTATATTCCGGTTTATTGGTCCACAAGACTAATGTCAGTATTGAGCCATGTCTATGTTGCAAAAAAGACAATTATTTATTCACAAAAATCGATATACAGTCATGTATTTATCTGCCTTTGTTTTTGTATAGATACACTTTTATAGGAATAAGACCTATTCCCAACTGGCCAAAACTCTAGTGACAACAATTTGCTTTCCCAAATATCTTTTGTTGTATTACTTTTTATTCATCTCTTATCCAAAATAGATATTTTTCCATTTCTCTGAGCTTTATTGATTTTTTTTTGGTTAGCAAAATGCCATGACATCCATCATGCCATACTCTTAAAAATGTCCTCATTTAAGTTGTCAAATTTTGTACTTCACATAAAAACAGTTCAGTCATTTACAGCAATGCTTCTTAAACAATTCTAGTGTCATTCGCTTTCAAGTCTTTATCACAGAATTTCATTCATCCACAACTAGATTTTCCTATGTTTTTGATAATTTTCATCTTATTCTCCCTCATATATAATCTTACATAGGATATAAAGTGAATTATGTATATCATTTCAAAAACATAAATCATTTTATATCCTGAGGTTATATTACACAGTAAATTTGAGAAATATCCTGCATCTTTGAAATCTGAAAATCATAGGTAGAGTAAAAAAAAAACGTTTTCAGCTCAACGGCCATAGAAAAACGTTAAAAAAATTATATAAGGGTTTTAATGGTAATACCTTTTTTTAAGTATAGAAAAGTATAAGTATCCGAGTAAATCAAGTTATTCATCCATCATTCATTTCTCTTATTTCATTCACTCCAAAGTAATTTCACTTATCCTTGGATGGATCATAAGTCAATTTTACAAGCACTGATTCACAAAAAAGTTCTAAATATTAGGGAGATACTGCTAGAGTTCTTCCCACATTTTCTATCTTCTATTTCTAAGTTTAATTCTGTTCTGAAGCACTTCATGTTCAGTGTAATGATATCTATTATTATTATTATCATTACAGAACTCTATTTCAGGCATACAGAATTTAGTTATACACTCTTCTTTCCTATCATCTTTTATTGTCCGTCGTTGGATATAGACCTTCCCCAGGATTCACCACACCTCTCTGTCGTGGCTGTCGCGGAGCCAATACTTTCTAAATTTGTCTAGTCTATCTCTCAATCTTGGATTCTGCCGGCTGGGTATCCTTGTTATGTATTGTGATGTCCATCAGATATCAACCATTCTTGCAACATGACCAGCCCATTGCTATTTGAGTTTTTTGATGGATTCTATGATGTCTCGCACTCCTGTTTTTTCACTGATATACCATGCTGTCTTGTGATCTTTCCATGTGATGTTGAACATGATTCTTTCATATGCACATTGCATGCTTATCAGTTTGTGGGTCAGTCTCTTGGTTAGGTTCCATGTTTCAGCTCCATAGGTGTCTTTGAGAAGGATGCATTGGTTGTATACCCTTCTTTTTTAGGGTTAATGATCTTCTTGTTTTTGAAGGTTGAGCTTGCCCTGCCAGGGTGATTCTTCACTTGATTTCTTTTCCTTTTGAGGGCCATATGCTTGACTACCAATTGATTTTTCAACATTTTCTCTTAATATAGGAGAGTAAATATCTAACTAATAACTATTCTGATGTATGAATATTGTTAAATTCTTTGATCACTCCCAAACTACTATTCTCTTCTACTCATAAGTATTTTTCCACCTGCTGTTTTTGTTTATCATTGATGTACATAAATTATATATTGGTATTTATACATATATATGAAAGGCATAATATATATATATATATATATATATATATATATATATATATATATATATATATATATATATATATATAACAAATGAACAAACAAGCACACCTACTTAAAATGTTTGCATGAATACCTGCGGATATTTTCTTTGTTTTAATTTATAAAATTCAATTTTCATTAGAGAATGTTGTTGACTTATGTTATGGTTTAAATCTCCATGGATTTTTTAGCCTCTTTCTTTGGCCCCTGTTACCCTATCCTATCTTCCAACAATGCACAGATCAACTTTTGTGTATGAGCTCCGAGACTTTTATGGCGATCACTTTTTAATCCTGATAGATTAGGCTAGACAGCCAGTATCGAGAGACTGGTTGGATGATGTTCTCACTAAAGACAGAGGGCACTCGAATGAAATTGCCCCAAATACTTTTCTCAACTAATAAGCATTTTTTCTCTCTTGTCACTTCTAGTAATATAACTTTTGGAGCCTTACTGAACAATCAAATTATATATATAAAGCCTGCAAGTCAAACCATAGATGTGCCAGTTTGATCTAATGTATTTAAAATTGATGTAAGTGTTAAGAGCTCGATGCTTTTGAAATTTTTACAAGTATTCTTTTCAAATTAACAGTGCATAATCAAATTTTTTTTTTTCTTTACAAATTATATTAACTATCAGAAGCAGGCAACATCTTTTCTTGTGTGAAGATCTAACAAGGGATGTCACTCTCAAAAATACTGTTAACATGAGTGCTCTCCCTTCCGCTTTCAGACACATAAAAAGGGAGGAGGGAAATGAGAGATAATAGGAGTGTTTCAGTATGTCAGCTGGTGAAGATCGCCAGTATGAGAGTTACTCACACATCTAAAAATTATTTTATATATGAGGAAACTTGAGTTTCTGTGATTATCTGTCATACAATACTCAGCCATGACCCCAAGTTCAAACAAATATGATTGATCAAATGAATCACCACATCTATTCTCTCTTAAGCTATTTTGCTATCTGTACTTTGATATTTATTCAACGTAAAATGTTACTAAGTTTCTTTGTATTGAGAGAATTTTTTGATTCAAGTCGGTGTTTATGGAGGCCTAGTATTTTGATTAAAAAGGATGTGGAAAATTTGTCCCAAACTTGTTTAAAAATCAATTTTATTGCAAAAAAATTGTCATATGTAAGAAAGATGAATGGAAAAAATTATGATAAAAAAATATTTGTTTTCCGAATTGTCCATTATCATTAGCATGTAGATCATTTTTATGCAAAATACATTGATTTTTAAATTTTACAAAAATCAACTAGTGATCAGATTTCAATAAAATTTCAGGTATTTATTCAATTTTTAATGTATTTATTTGTAGAAAGGGTTTATTTTGAGAAAATTTGAGGAACCATTTTTCAAATCAGTCAGCCCCTTTTATTTGATTTTATTGAATATCTATAAATACTTGAAGAATAGAAAAATATTTACTTTTCTACAAAGATAAGTTCTGACGCAATAAAATAAGTAAAAATCATATCTAATATTCCCAGATATGTAGAAATTATGACCTGAATCTAGAGGAAATATAAAATGCAATTAAACTGGAATGTTTTTTTTGTTCGGAAAGTTTGTAGTTGCCAGAATGCCTTTATAAAAAGAATTTTCAAATCAAATATAGAATCCAGGCCAAAATTGATTCCAGTGAATTCATGGAGAAATGTCAAAAATTCTACCAGAATTAATATTCTCTTCTAAATTCAACCTAAAAATGTGCGTTGTACTTGGATTGAGACATGCTAAATTCAATTGTAGTTTTATTTTTTTGTTTAGGATGCATAGTTTTTGAGTTACAATAATACATAACAACTTAATATATATATTAGATTAGATTAGATGATCCTGTTTGAATACAGGTTATATTGGTGTGAAGCCAAGGAATCAAAATGGAAAGTTTGCTTTTCTCTTCTGAATACACAAAATACTTGAAATGTATTTATGAACCTGCATCATAAACATGACTTATTTACATCACAAATCAAAATAGAATTTATTCTTTGATCAATTCTGTGATGTTTAAAGTTGAGAAACAAAATAGACCAACTCATTCCTAATGCCTACATATTGATTACTCTTTCTCTATACCCTTGACATCAACAGAACATTGAGTCACAAATATCATTAGAGGGCATTATGTGCCTCTGGTTCTGAAAGTCTTGTTTACCAGTTTCCAAATACACAGATCAAGCATTTATCATTCAGTATATTTATATCTCTGAGCAAATTCAAGAGGTCTGTTGCAAGTTGTAGTTTACTGTTGATGATGTCTTACTTTCTACTTACTTAGTGACTATGTATATATCGTGGTTGGTTTTCATCTAGTGTTTTTGTGATTCGGTTGGTGATGTTTTTTGTGAAGTTTGTTTATGCAGTTGAATTGGATCATAGGTCTGTAGTTGTTGAGATTTTTTGGGTTCCCTTTTTTATATAAAAGCGTTATGATTGCAGTGTTCCAATCATCTGTTACTTTACTTTGTTTTAGGGACAAGTGGAAAAGGATGGTCAGTTTCTGAGTGATAATCTTACCCACTTTTCTGAGTAGGTCAATAGTGATGTTGTCTGGTCCAGGGGCCTTTCCTTTCTTCATCTGTTTGATGATGGCTTGTTTCACCTCCCATGGGATTACTTCTGGGAATTCCTTGAGTTGATTGCTCGTGTCTTACCTGTCCTGTTCATTGTTCTAAAAACAGCCATTCAAACTTTGTGTTTTATTCCTCATATTGAATGCTTGAAATGAAGCTATTTATACTTTGATGAATTCATTCTATGCTCTTTGTCAGAACCTCTCAAAGCTTTATGGTAATCCAAATTATTAGAAAAAAATAAATGAAAATTAGTTATTCATCTCCACTTTAGAAAGAGCCAAGAGTGAATTAAAATAACTAGAATAATCAAAGCTGATTAAGAAATGACAAGAGCAATACTTGAATCATCTCTTTTCCTACTTTGATACGAATGAGTATGGATGTATTTGTAGATGGCTTTTGGTGGCCCTCCAAAACCCACACATTAAATTTATTAAAACCTTTTTTAAACCATTATATAAGTACATACACTTTCTTCTTAATACATCATTGGACATTCTTCTACATTTGAACTGAATATACACATCTCAACAAGATAAATATTTACTGGTTCAATTACACACATCGTGAACTTTATTTCACATACACATATTTACCCGTTAATGTAAGAAAGACTTTAATCTTCCTACGAAAGAACTCGCACAAACTTGTGTTTCTCTCTTATATTTGTTAAATGAATATTTCCACTCAATGATCGCCTGTATCTTGCTGTTGCTATGTTGCACCTTCATTTTATGCCAGGAAGTACATTCATATGTATACCAGATCAATGCATAATCCTTACTTAATACAAAAAAATATGACCACGTAATATAGTAACTATAGAGTCAGATATTTTCTATGATTACTCACTTCAACTAGCCACAGCTTATGATAGTTTTGTAGCCTACTCACTGGGTAGTATGGGTTGTCCACTTATATTCCTCAACAGAGGTTCGTTGATGAAAAATATTGAGCAACCTCTTCCTATATCTTCTTTCTAATTCAATATACAAAAGCATTTTGCCCACCATAGCTAAAAAAATAAAATCCATCCTTCAAATGTTTTGTCTTATTAGGAAAAGAGGGAAAAATGTTTGTAGAATATATTTGTTGGAACTTCAGTTTGTACACTGACTGGGACTCTTAGTTTCATGTAAGAAAATTTAGATATTAATTTCCAGAGGAATAGCTCATGATCATAGTTACTCTTTCAACGAGGTAAATTTTTTAGTCATTTTTTTATCTATTTTACATGCTAACTGTTTCTGCCACAGAGAAGCTCTGCTGTCAATTTGGTGCAGTTCATGATATTGAGAATTAAAGAACTTCTGGAAAGGTTTTTCAGTTCAAGTCAAATATCAACCTCAAACTTAAAATATCCAATCTTAATCTATAGTTCATAAAATCTACATATCTGTGCAAATTTATTGGCAAAAAAACTCTTTGAATTTCCTGGATAATCATTAATCCTTTTAATCTAATTTCTAATTTGCAATTCGCGAATTCTATAACTTGTATTTGTCTACAAATATCTTAGCTGTACCTAAGGTTGATTATCTATTTTATTTCAGGTTACGGGCTGCTAAGGTTGAAGATTTTGTGATGGCTGTGAGAGAAGTTCACCGACAATTCCACTGGCCATTACCTATTGTTACACACAGTACATATCAGCATCTGAAGAAAACTTCACCAGGTAAGTTAGACGTGTCTGTCAGTGTTAGACCCTTGCACATATATCTTGTTTCCTTGAATGGTTTTCTTTGCATAATTCATTTTACTCACAGAATTGAACATTTTACATGATAGTAAGTTATGAAAGGATACTTTGAACCATTGAACAAACTGGTGCACAAACAATAGTTTTTTTTCATTTTCTTGTTATGCCTAACTAGACAATCCAATAAACTAAGGTTTCTACTTCAAGTATAACTTCATATTGATTATCGCAGACGTCTTACGCTTTCAACTTAACTCTGTCATTGAAGTGATTAACAAAACATACTTTTTTCATTTATAGACAAGGACTTGTTTCTTATAAAATATAAGAGTTATGCCTGTTCACAACTTGGGTACTATATACATGCCCAGTCACCTTACATGGAGAAAAATGAAAAATCTCTTCCATAGATGAGCAACTAAGTTAGTACTAGAATTAAAAAGTGTTAGTTATAAGGATAGGTCAAAGGAGTTAGTCAAGATTGTTACAAAAATAAGAGGAATTGGGGAAATCTAAAAGAAACGTCTAAGATAATGTGTACTTTAGAATTACTACTTTTTAATGTATTTTTCACTAGAAGAGTATATAAGGGACTGAAAGGCCACATATATATGATATAAGTAAATCGGAATTAATAATCAGAAAATTCTCTTTTAGCAATAGAGTGGTAAGACTAAGGAATAGATTACTGGAGTATATGGTGTTATCAATAGATGTAAATAGTTTTAAAAAGTATTATGATATTTATTACACTGTCATAAATATTTAAAGTCCTAGATATTGTGTAAATATGATTATGATAAGTGCTAGTATATACTATTTGTATAATTTTCTCACTAAAATGAATATTCTCGAACTTGGTAATCCTTGCCCCTGAGTGACCAAGTTTCTGTGATTCCTATTCAATGTTTGGCCTATTGTATGGCTTGAGATTTCTGATTATCTCATGACAATTGAAGAAATTCCTGTGTGTTTTGATATGTACAATGCAATTACTCAACAACTGGCCCTTGTAGGATGTTGATGCTAGCCAGATATATCCCTCAGCACGAAGTTTGAAATTGTTTGGATCAGTGGTTCTCAAAAATTTGATTATAAATGTATCACTATCATGCTCTGCCTCTTTTAGCATCACTGCTATAACATGTCTCTAAAACACTAGCTCATATTGGCCAACAAATGCAAACACAAAGATGCTCTGCCTCTTCTAACGTTACCATTGTACCACGTCTCTAAAACACCAGCTTCCTGTTTGACATTAAACGAAAATGTAAGGATGCTGCGACTCTCCTAGTGCTCAACAGACTTAATATGTTTTAGGGGGCATGATTTTACCCTTTGTCCCCTCGGCAGGGGTCAGAAAATGCTGAATTTTATGCTTTGAGTTTGTTTCCTAGCTAATAGAATCAACTTCTCAGTGAACTAGCTAACAACCGTATAATATTGCTCTAACTAATCAGTTATAGAGTGCTATCTTTTTTTCGTAACTTCATCCATGTGCAGCTCACATGAGTTTAATTAGCCTATGCATATTTTCACTGTTATCAGCTCATTCATTAATCATGATTCTTTTTCATTGAATTTTTGCTGAAAGCTATCTCTTCAATCTCACCTTTTCTTTCTTATCTTTGTTTATTGGTACACTATCATGTGAAGCTGAAATCGGTCTCACCACTGAAATTCTTACTTGTTACTTATATACATACAAATCTAAGTGTATGTATTCGCACGTACAATTAAAACATTCTCTCAAGATTTGAAACCATTATTTTCGGGGGGGGGGATCAAAATGACGCTATTTTCAAGTACTCAACATGGATGTGTGAGTTCTTTCCCTTGCCCCCAAAAGGAGCTACATCTAGCTGTGAAAGAGCTAAAAAGCAAATTTTCTTTCAATATGTCAGCCTGTCAGTGACAGCTATCAGTACTATGTCTGTCAGTCAGTCAGTGACGATAATTGGTATTAGAGCTTCCCGGGCATCTTAACGAAATTCAAAATGCTTCACTTCAACTCTCAAGTTCATTCTAGGAGATTTAAATAGTAATTAGAGGGGGGGTAACTTCCAATCAAAGTTATGTCCCTTGCAATTTCTGGTAATTTTTTTTTCAAAATCCCCTTCATTGAAGCATTCACTGATGGTTACCAGCGGTTCATGAATCTAAGAGTTAATCATAAAACAATTTTCTCTGTTCATCCTATCCAAAACTGCTTTTTCTTTGCTTCTTAAATGAAAAAGGTTTTGTTGTATCATTTTGTAACATTTTATTGTGTTAACCAAAATGGCTCAAACCTTCCTCTTGCCTGCCGATACTCTTTCTAACTTTTATTTTACAACTCATTTTTCATTTTGTCAATCTGTGTTATGGATGGAACCTGGCTGTTGAAAAAGTGAAGATTTGCCACTTTTCAAAATGTTATCTATCATCAATTATTAGTTTTGTATAAATTTTTTTTACATTAACTTGTAAATTAACCCTGCTTACAAGGTGAAGTTTTCAAGTCTTCTCCATCCTGGAAAAAATAATGTGTCACCAAAATTCTGAATTTAAAAGTTGTTTTTTCTTCTCTCTCTCCATTCTTTCCTTATATTGATCTATTCTCATTGTTGCTTCATCTGTGAATTATTCATTACCCAAATTCTGAAGATTTAATTTCTCTCAACAACAAAAGAAAAATGTCAACTCTTATCAATTTCAATCATCCAGTACCAATAGAACCGTCACATTTATTCAAAACACTTTTGAGATATGCACTTTCATGAATCCAGGAATAAAATCTATAAAAAAAAATGTTAACTGTGGCATCTTTCACCTTTTAATAAAAACTCATTCCTCTTACAATAATTAAAACTAAAAGCTAGACAAATTCAGAAAGTTTGGCTCCGCGACGGCCGCAATAGTGAGATCTGGATAATCTTGGCTATGGTCTATGTCAAATAACTGATGCAATGATGGCCTACAGTCTTCATACTTAAACATTTGGTTAGAATCTGAGGGGTGTTTTTTTTTTTTCTTTCAGTCAATCATATTTTGCCATCATTTTCTTTAAATCAAATATTTCTATTTTAATACTATTTTAAAGTTTTAGATTGTTGTATGGAATCCTATATTTGCTAAATTGTTGTGTAAAATCCTGGAAGTGCTCATTTTAATGAGGATGCTTTAGAAAACTGATCAGCTTGTTTGTCCTTGATACGATACTGGAGTACCAGATGGGGCTACAATCACAGATAACCCAAGCTTTATCTCTGAAATATACCCAACATGGGCATTGGAAAAGCATCGAAATTGATTATCGAGCAAGCCTGGAGGCAAATATTCCAAACCAGCTTCTTGAGAAGGGAGAATACATTGCTGCCAGGTTTGACCCTAATTTATACAATTCTCTGAGAAGTAAAATAATTCATGGTTTCAAATGATCCAAAACGAAGTCCATGCACCAGGAAGGCACACCTATGTTCACCTGCTGATCAAGATATATCTTAATAAACAATTATTTCTTCAGGTATAGAAAAATATAAATATCTATTACTCATTAACCCTTCTAGTTGCGAACAAACCCCAAAATAATTTCATTCACCTTTTTAAGAAGCACTGCTATCAACTCTGAGTTTGACCCTGCTTACTGATTTTACATGATAGTTTTTATGAGTGTTTACGTAATCTAATTTGTGTATTTATGATACTGTTTCCAAACATTTTTAATCTGTGAAATGTTACCAAATATATAGGCACTTAGAATGCAATTCTACTTGCTGCAATCTTGACATATCAATAAGTTGAAAGTTTGAAACTGTTCCTGCCACTCTCCACTCCATCTACATGATGTAGTTATTGAATTTCAAGAAAATGTGCTTTTCAAAATGCATTTAAATATGAAGTCAGTGTGATGACAAAAATCTATAGCAGGAGATTTTTGTTTTTGCTTATTTTTCTCAGGTGTTATGTTATTTCTATTTCTCTCTCTTTTTAAATGTAGTGTGTAAATCACTTATGATTGTATGTAATTTTCTTGATTTATTTTATCATGTATCTAGTTTTGTCATTTCTGTAGATTCATTGATGCACTTTTCCAGATTTATTATCATCTCGGTGCTTTTCAGCCACTCATTTTATACTTCACACCCCATTTCAAAACTTTTCACCATTCCTTGCTTACTTGAATTGACAGACTTATCAAATCTGGTTTTCTATGGCTTTTCATCTCCAAGTTCTCTGGTTTCGATTCATTCACCTTGCTGTGAGGATTCAGTTTACTGGATGCAGAGGGTCAGTTCCAGCCTCTCCCTAAGAGGCTGGTATTGAACCACTGCCTGCAGTCTCACTTCTCCAAATCCTACATTATTCCAATGGTTGTGTTGTGTAAGTTTTCTAGCCCAATCATGCAACCGTGTTTCAGTATTAAGTGTAACTCGTTTGGAGAAATCAAAGTGTTGGAAAAACAACATAGATTTTATTTTCTCATCTATAATCTGAGGAAAGTATAGTTACAGTTTCTTTTCTTTGTTTCTTTTTTTTTTCTTTTTTTTTTTTTTTTGGGTGTGTAATAAGTAGTTCTGCTCTTTACTCTTTCACTATACTAAGTCTGATTTACCTAAAACTCCTAGGAGGAAAGTTTCTTTACCATGTTATCAACCTCAGTAGTAATCAAATATCTTGCTTCCAGCATATGTACTGAAGTACTTACTCTTGTCTGTATGAACCAAGAATCAGGGATGATGGCCACATGCTGCTCAGTTTTCAGGGACTTCCAGTACTGAAAGATACATTCTCTAAAGAGAACTTCTTTATACTACTTAATAGGTTTTTTTACACAAGTGCTGGGAAGATGCTACATACTATAGCATTAGTTCTGTTTTGTGTGAAATAGTCTTGGTTATAGGAGTCTGTTTTTCTTTTTTCTCATTTCATAACATCTGAGAAAAACAGGTAACTTTCTTTTTTAATATATTTCTGCTGGAAATCAAGCTGAGATAGAGAAAGAACAATGTCTATAACCTACCATAGTTTTCCCATCCTTATTGGAAGTCTATACACCGTATTTACTTGGGTATAATGTGAGAAATTTAATCAGTGTCAAAAATTAGTATTAGTATTTATAGAAAAAAAAAATCTTTCATATATTATGGTAACATTGTAGAATTTGGATCTTGATTGTATGGAAGATCAGATAAAAACAAACCAAAGTTTGACTTCAAATTTACTTGAATTCATTTCAACTTTAATTTAAATTCATGTTGAAACTAAAATTTACCAAACACGTTGAGGACTAAGATTCAACCATCAGAATCAAAAAAGCAGAGCTGAAGGAAGTACTCCACTACATCTACCCAAGACAATGAATCTTCATGAAATCCTCAAAAAAAGGAAGAAATTTAGCAGAGAATCTCACTAGGTTGGCGAGTTTTAGTAGAGCGTGCACAACTTTCAAGAACCAAAAAATCCCACTAGTCCTAAGAAAAAGGTTATACCACCAATGCATCCCCTTGATAGTCACTTTTGGAACAGAAAAGAACCATGCAACATGCACATGTGAGAATCATGGAAAGATCATAAGACAAATAGGATATTAGAGAAAAGACAGACAACCACTGGACATCACGACTCACAACATGGATCCTCAGAGATCACATGCGACATTGTGATCGACAGAAAGTAAGATGGCATGATGAGCAAGATAAATTCAGAAAGTAGTAGCTCTTCACCGTCTATGATAGAGAGGTCTGTTGAATCTTGGCAAAGGTCTATATCCATCTATGGACATTAAAAGGCTGCTGCTGCTGCTGATGCACTAATGTTGTACTCAAGGATCCCATTATATAAGAGGATGAAATACATTTCTGATTTTTATCTACAAAAAGTGGTGGTTGCATTATATTCAAGATAGCATTGTACTTGAGTAAACAAAATAATAAAGTTACCAAATGTTGTTGATGCTCATCAATTCCTGGAGATTGTATTTTAGTATCAAAACAATAAAAAACAACCAAGAAAACTGACTATGATCAACTGTGCTATCTTAAAAAAGTTGTTGTAATGTATTCAATAGTTTTCATTTAGAGAGTTAGAAATATTAACTTGTCATTGATCTATTAGACTCATTAGAAATTCGATAAAATATAAATAAGATGTTTGATGAGATGAGTTTGACAGAGGCATTTTCCTAACATTCTTAACAATAACTAAAAAACAAAACCATCAAACAACTGCAAAATTTGTTTCATTTCTGCATTCGATTAAGGTTAGTGAGCCAAATAGTTATATACCAATTTTTCAAAATTAATATTTATTTTGTTTATATTTTGCTCTCAAAAGTAAAATAATTATGACTCATCTCATATGACTCTGGAATCCACATGATAAAAATAGGGTAATTTAGGCAATTTTTTTGTACTACCAGCTCGCAAGGTCTTCATTTACTTATGTTCATCACTGCTAGAATAAGGAGTCATGAATTCTATGATACGGAATATTTAGGTTTGGTGTGAAAAGAAAATTAATCGATAAAGGCTTATAACTGTTAAATTATGAACTACTTGATACCTCTTCTGACAGTGGAACTCTTCTATGAATAGATGAAAAATAATGGAACCCTCTTGTGAATCAAATGAGAAATATGAAAAAATATTACATAAACTCAAAGGGGAGTAACTCTTATCAGTAGTTGTTTCCTTTGATTTCACATCGAACAAATGTAGCCACCCAGGATATCAAAGGGTCCTATCCCTTTTTATAAATGTTTGTGTGTTCCAGCAGGCCTGGCCATGCTGTTTTGTCTACAGACTTGGAAATTGGCATCAGTACTCCACTTGACATCTCCTAATAATGATTTTCTTTTTAATTGAAAACTTTTTTTTGAGACTTATATTGATGGGTTTATCAATAACATCTAGATTCTTTAGATGTTTTTAATTCAGTCTTAGATGTTTTCTAGTGGAAAACACCAATGATATCATATAATCTTTGACCATATTTATTTTTTGATGGAATTTTTTTTACATGAATCCAAATTTTAATGCTACAGTTGTTCAATTATTGACTTTTTTTTTTAATATAAATTCAAGAATTGTCATACATCAACCATCTCTTATTTGTATGATTCCATTTCAGAATTATTTCGTTAACATCGAAGAGTTCTATACAAGATTACTGTGCTTTCACTGTCTCTCAAAGGATGATGATAATGTCTAGACTCAATATTTACCTATCATCATGTGAAGTGAATCTAATCATCCGAAAGGTTTTAATCTTTGTATTCAGTTAGAATCCCCAATGATTTTATTGATCCATTGTAACTTATTTCCTAAGTACCTTTTTATGATGCCTGATCAATATCCTACAAAGTTCCCCTCCCCCAGCATTTAGTAATTTCTTTCTACTTAAAAAAAGTTTGTCAGATGTGGTCAGAAGGGAAGATGATCTAAGCTTTATCTCAGAGACTTACCCAACACAGACATCGGAATAGCATCAAATTTTGAAATTAAGCAAGCCTGGAGGCAAACATTCAGTACCATCCTCTTGATGCTGGTATTGAACTTCATCCTGTGTTGGGTAAGTCTCTTAGGTAAAGCTCAGATTAATTCCTTTTCTGACCAAATCTGGCAACTTTAACTTACAATGTTGCTAAAAGAGCATTGCTGTAGACATTGTTTTTTGGGTTTTTTCTTTCTTGTGTCTCCTATTCGAATGCTGATCTTTGATTGATAGCAAAGCGCTCTGGATTTTGCACATTCTAGTCCACTTTTCACTCTTCACTTCTATTTATTTACCTAAACAATTCACTTCTCTTCCAAAAGGAATGTCTTTTGCTTAATCCCATCACCAATCTAATGTAACTTTTTTCCAATCAAAATTGTAGGACTTCACTGAATAACCCAAGAATGCCGTTGACTTTCTACCATAGTTCAATTACGCTTCTTCTGGTTTCGCTCTCTGCTTGGTGACTGTCTAAAGCATTTACCTTCCTATGGCTTCACACTTTCTTGCCTGAGTGAATTGATAGAAAACAGAGAGAGAGAAAAGTTTTATGCGGTCTTATATAAGTAAAAGTCTTACATTGATCTGGGCATAGCTATGATTGAGTTCAGTAGTCGAGGGTGTCAAAGTTGTGTACACAAAAGTCGGATATAAAAATCGTAAGTCTAAGCTCTAAGCAATGATTTTGTTGTATAGATTTGTTTGTGTGTCATGTACTTTAGGAATTGTCAAGAGGTCTTAAGGTTTATAGTTCAATCACTTTTTATAGCTTTCTGGGAATTCATCAAATTTCAGTTTATCCAACAGTTAATGAATACAATGAACGGAAAAAGTTTACATATTCTAATTGAAATTGCTGACTGACAGACAGATCAATAATGTTAGCCATTTTTACCTATTTAACAATTTTTCTCTTGATGAGATTTGAGTAAAAATAATTTTTAGAAGTAAAAATTTGCTTGAAAAAGGTGCAAATATTCTCCTTGCATAACTGTACACAACTAGTGTCAAGTAAAGATCAGCATCTCTTTTCCTCTTCATGGTACTGATCTTTTTTTGGTCTAATTGGGTGGTACTAATCTTTACTGGGTACTGCTAGGTGGTACTAATCATGGTCCAGCTGGGTGGTATCAACCTTTACTTTGTTAGATGTGGCTATAACAACATTCAAAGATATCCTGGGTAGACCTGTGCTGACCCCATGATGTTTGAAAAATGAATGGACTTTAGTACATTGTTGTTTCTGGCTCATCCTTAGGGTTAATTCTCACTCTGGTGGTGCTGAAACTTTGACCTAACTTTTATCATCTTGACTATGCTGAACAGGGATGCCAGATTTGGCCAAGAGAGGAGATAACCAGAGGTTCATCCAACACTGGCATTGAAATAGTGTTGCAATTTGAAATTAAATGAGTGTACAGTACCAACCTCTTGAAAGCTCAGATCATCTCCCCTTCTGGCCAAATCTGGCTCCCCTGAGGTTTAATGATATCTTGTTATAACTTTATTTGAACCAAAGGTATTTTCAAACAATTTGCTTGATACTCTTATCATATTGACAATTATTGTGTATGATTAAATCAATTGTGATTCTTATGTGCAAGTGGCACATGTCTCTTGAGCTATGTACATGTGCAAGAAATGTATAGGCACCCATCTTGATATGCACATACAAGCACGAATACTGAAAGTGTATGCATACAGATGAACCTTTGTTCTCTCTCTCCCTCCATCCAAATAAACCAATTGTTACCATTCTTCTTTTCTCTTCACTGGATTAACTGAATTTGTCACAGCAATCAATACCATGAAATAACTTTTTTCAATAAAAGTTTTTCGTGATTTTTTTCCTCGCATCTTAATTTTTATGAATTCTTTGTTGTCATGATTATTCATGTGGATTTCTCCAGAGTGGTGGATGCAGACGCACACGTTTTTTTCCTTTTTCTTTTTTTTGCCTTTTGTGGAGAAAAACCTTGTGACCTGATCTAAATTATTCCAGCTGAACCAAGAGAAAGCATAAAGTGTCTCTTAAATGTTCTTCTGATGTCATGCTTTTTAGATTTTGTCAGTATTCGACAATGAGTGTATCATTCATTTTTAATACTTTTAACTTCATAAAGTTCATACTTGTTTGAGTATGGGTGTGTGTGTACTGGCAACTATTTAGCTCAATGGTAAGAGCATGACTACGTAGGAACAGCTACTCTATTGGTTGCAGGTTCAATTTCTACAGCAGCCCCATTTTCTTTAATTGTTTATTCTATTTACATTGTCTTGGTTAAGTGATACATTAACCATGTAACAACGGAAGATCATTTCAAATAAATGTTTCTATATAATATAACACAATGGATTATCATTCTGTTGGATCGTATGTATCCATTTTTTTAATTACATAATTGTCGTATTGAAAGAAACGAATAGAATAAATGTGAGGAGATCGGGTCAGAAGTAGTAATTTGGGCTTTTGCATTCCTGGTGGCTGTTTAGCTCAATGGTAAAAACATCATTAAGCTGGAGCAGCTACCACATATATATATATATATATATATATATATATATATATATATATATATATATATATATATATATATATATACACATACTTTTGAGCAAAGATATATACATATATATATACACATGCAAATGCATACACACCACTTTACTGTAAATAATTTTTTTTCATTTATATAATAATCAAATCACTTGATGCTTTGCAATTACCCACAAAAAATGTATGTTTGTTTCCGTATATCTGCATTTAAAGGTCTCAGTTCTTGTGTGTGTGTATATATATATATATATATATATATATATATATATATATATATGTGCATATCAGTCTTCATAGTTTTATACTTATACTAGTTGGGATACCTAACTTTGCCTGAAAAGAAAAATCTTTTTCAAATATAACATCACAGGAAACCAAATGATATTTTATAGAGATTTCATAAAATGAAATAAGGAGGAGGGGTAGTGCTCACACACACTCCCAAGTGGGCACGTAGTATAGCTATTCCAATCTTTCACTTGTCAACATTTCACGCTCATAAATAACCTCTTTCTTCGGTTTCTTAGTTTATGCTTCCTTTTTTTTCTTCATTCAACTTTTTCTTCTCCAGCAATAGCTGAGTCGTACATTTTCCAGTCAAATATTCCTAACAGGCAAGTTAACTTCTGCATCCCTTTTGAACGTATTGATCTTCTCGTACAAATCCTATTGCTCTTGCAAACTTTCTCGTTTTTTATTCTATGCAATTCCTGTCTAGCTCGAAGTTCCTACTGAGGCCGGCCATGACAGTTTTATTATTCAAATAGAAGAGCACAGCCTTGTGAGCATCTTCTCGTTGGATTCTGACAAAACAGTTGCAGGTTGGCCAGATTGGGCTAAGACTTACCCAACACAGTGCATTGGAATAGCATCAAATTGGGAAATCAAGCAAGTCTTGAGGCAGAGGTTCAATACTAGCCTTAAGAGTACTTTTACTCACTTGCACCATTCACTTGATAAAAGTAATGTGTGCATGTAGCTTTGTTATTCATAAATTTTGATATAATTCTTAAAAAGCATTTTTTTGCAATGTTTGTTAAAATCATGCTCAACCTCACATAGAGAGATCACAAGATAGCATGGTGTATCAGGAAGAAAACAGGAGTCCGAAACCTCATAGAATCTATTGAAAAACTTAAATGGCAATGGGCAGGCCATGTTGCAAGAATGGCAGACAACCAATGGACATCACAACTCACAACATGGATCCCCAGTGATCACATGCCAAACTGAGGCTGACAGAATACAGGATGGAGAGATGAATTGAATAAATTCAGAAAATACTGGTTCCGCAATACCCATGATGGAGAATTGTGGATGATCCTGGGGAAGGTTTATGTCCAATGACAAATAGCAAAAAGTGTATTATCATGATATAAGTTCAAATTATATATATATATATATATATATATATATATATATATATATATATATATATATTATTCAATCCAAGATTCTCATCTTGCTTATCCATAGCCTATATCTGTATCTGCTGTATTTGTTTCTTTCAACGTGTTCAAGGAAATAGAATTATGTGATCCGACGGAATGATTATCAATTGCATTATATAATATAGAAACTATTATTTAAAAATGATTACATGTTATTACATGGTGAATATACTATTTGGCCTTGACAATGTACTAGAATAAACAATTGAAGGAAATGGGGCGGCTATGTATCCATTGCCCAACAACATAATTGTCGCGGTGAAAGAAACAAATAGAGCAGATATAAATTGTGAATAAGCAAGATGAAAATTTGGAGTTGAAATAGTTACTTGGGCAACTGTTTAGCTCATATATATATATATATATATATATGTATATGTATATATATATATATATATATATATATATATATATATATATATATGTATATATATATATATATAAACAGTATTTTCAGGTCTATAAGATAGACCTTGCCCAATTCTGAACTCTATAAGGCTCAAGCCGTATACCAGGGAGAATCAACAGGATAATTTTCATGTAGCAATAGTCATAAAAATGCACATATGATCTTGCAATACACTGTTGACATTAGGAAAACACAGTATATAGGGAAGAGACAGGAGTCCAAGATATCATAGAAACCATTAGAAAACTCAAATGACCATGGGCTGGACATGTTGCAAGAAAGTTGGACAACTGCTGGACATCACGACTTGGATCCCCAGAGATAAAATACAAAATTGTGTCTAACATAAAGTATGATGGCGTGACTAGCTAGATAAATTCAGAAAGTACTGATGACAGAAAGGTCTGGTAAATCTTTGGGAATGTCTATGTCCAATGGCAGCCACTAAAAGGCTGCTGCTGATGAAAATATCCACTTATCTTAGTCCCAAGGTATTTGGTATTGTGATTGCCGTAATAATGCTCAAGAATTTCACTTATCTCTTATACTTACTGATATGATAGTTCTTTGTTGCTTAGGACATTGCTTGTTTCTTAGCAGAGTATGTTGCTCAACTTAGATGACTTTACAAGGATATTTGGGGTTCAATCAATTATATATGTTAGCAAATCCTGAATATATGATTCATATCCTTTTCTTTTCAGTGAGAAAAAACATGCTAGGTTGTCATTAAAACAATCAATATAATAACAGAACCATTAAACAAAATAAAAACATAAGAATTTTAAAAAAGCTGTATTTTTAGCTATTTCGTGCAACAAAGATATGTCATCTATGATCACTAGTCATTTCCTAGTTTTCCTTAGTCTTTCCGTGGCTCAGTGGTCCTGAACATCCTGCTTGACATCAGTAAATCTTGGGATTGAATCCAACTGGGTGCTTCACATTTTTTTTCTTCTTTCTTCCTTGCTTTCAAGGCCAGTGGTTGATTAACCATCAAGTTGAGTAGGCCCTCCCTTTCTTTCCTCTTCGCTTTTGAGGCTGATGATGGATCAACCATTAGGCTGAGTAGGCTTTTTCTTTCTTTCTTTTGTCAAATCCTACTATTGAGTATTGACATAAGTAACAACAATGGCATGACAATGACCAGATCAAAAACCAGTGATGTCATGCACAAATAACAGTGACACAGTGACAAAAACAAAAACTGACGAATTCACTTCCACTTCTACAACTCGGGTTGACTTGTTTTGCTGAGGTTTTCAAATCCCAATTTCAGGAACTATTAATTAAGGAGTGGAAATGACACACGCAGTTATGGAGAAATTAATTCTGTTTTGTTTACTTTTTAGATTTTAATGAAGCAAGGGAGTTTGACCTTAGCATTACCAAGCTTGTTTGGTGTTCATTTTTAACTGATCTCATTAAAGCTAATTCTTTTCAGATATTATGTACTGAAAGCAGATATCCTGCTTGACGTCACAGACCCTCTTCATTGCAAAGTATGACAAAAGAGCATAAAACTAGACAAAGAATCAGCATTTCCTCTTGGCAAAGACAAGACGGCTTTAGAATTCAGTCTCTTATCTTCCTTGCATTGTCAATATAAAATGATTTCATGTATCATTGAAGTGAAAATTGATTTAGATTGCGCTCATATTATTTGTTTAATTATAAGTTCATGATTTCTTTTAGTTGCAACATACTTTTAACTACATGCATATTTTTCTTTATTAATTAAATTGCGTATTCTAGTAAGATGAAAAAATAGAATTTCACTTGAACTGGGTTTCTTGGTTTTTGTCATCAGCACTTAGCCGTCATTAATTAGAAACTTGCTTACACAGTATCATACACACACATTTCTTATTGCAAATTGAGGTCAGTGACTTGAGCAAATTTTCATGCCTAGGAAACTCAGAAGCCCGAGTCAGTTCCCATCTAAGTGCCTTAATTGAGATACAATCAACCTACAGAAGTACATTGATTAGTGTGGGGTTAGGTGTTGTACATTTGTGGTATTGCTGTACAAATTAATGTAACTAAATATAAGTTGTAGCAAAAAACTTTAGATTATAATTAAACTATGAAGAGAGTGGCTTAGAACAGTACAGAAATGAATGTATTAAATACACTATTCAAGGTATACTTGTACTTACATGGTGTAAGTAACCTGTATAAGTATGACACTGCTGAAAGAACATATTTTCTTGATTTAAGGCCTGAATTTTCCATAAGTGAAGATAATGAACTTGATCCATTGTGTGACCACTTCTATTCAAACTTAGGATCTTGTAATTTTCTATCCATTGATTTTCAATGAACCAACTCAGAATCAAACATTAAAATAAATCTGACATCGTATAATGTTATATTTATCTATGGATTATAATTAGGAGATTCATCATAGACCTGCTTGAGATTTTTTTTGCTGTCAATTGCCTTCAAGATATAAAATTGAAGAGGTAAATAACACTCATGTCAAGAGAATTGCTCATTATATTCTATTATACCAAATTTGTGCCATTACTATGGAGAATATGCTGATCACTGTGGCCTAATGGTAGAGTGCTCAACTCTGGTTTGGTGGGCTGTTGTTCAAGCCATTGCCAAGTCATACCAAAGACTTCTAAAATAGTTCTCAATGCCACTAAACACTTTGAATGAGGACTAGGATTGAGGAACCCTCCTCGAGGCTAAAGGTTTACTGCTACCAGTTCTTGTAAGATCATTCAGTTAAGCAGTGTCAATTCTGGTCAGTACCCAAATGGATGACAATTGGGTAATACCAGGTGATTTAGACTGGTCTGGTAATCTAAATGTGGGTCTTACTAACAGTGCCTGTGTTTACCTAAAACTGTGACACCCTCAATGAGGGTATAAATGGAGAACAATGGTGTATACTATTAAGAATATAAGATACTATTAAATTCCTAAAAAGATGCTCTTTGCAATATTTCCTGACTGTTTATGGGTCATGGGGGGGGTCATCATTTATTTTCTTGAGCTAAAAGAGGGTTCATCAATATTTATTCACATCATATTTTCAGAAATGAATGTGATTGAATGATTATAATGTCTTGTTCTTATCTTTGAAAAAGAACATGCATCCCTATTTAGATGATAGATTGCCTACATGATAGAAGAACTTGTTTGAGGAAGTCTGTTATGTTCGGAACTCTGGCAAATCTTTCTGATTCCTGCTGTTATGTCTATAATCACTGGCGGGCAATGTGCTTTACTTAGATGCAAGCATCGTGCTTGTTTTAATTCAGCATGATTTACCTCGTAAGATCTATTTTCACTTGAGGAATCTTTCCACTTTTACAGTATCCTATGATTTTGCTCTGAAAAACACCCTCAGGGAACATATCATCAAGAGTTTAACATCTATGCTTTCATGTTTGGATATCTTTATTTTCAAGTGCTTTGCGTAATCTAATTTCTTTTTACTATCATTTTGCTTATTTTGGTTGGAATTATTATTCAGCAATGTTCGTTCCAGAGTTCCTTACTTTCCTGGTAGTTTCCTCAACAAATTAAAATAGCCAATTGATGCATGATGCCAATCTTCTGACATCTTTGAAGTCGTAATAGAAGTATCAGTCAAAATGGGAATAATTGCAGTTTGTGTAACTTTTGGAACATTGCCTGTCAATAGATTTATCTTCACTTAGTGGCGACTCTAGTTTCTGTTTCATTTAAAATTTTTTTTCCTCCAAATGATAGGTTTATTAATTATGTTTACTAGTAGATACTTTCTGGTTTTTCTTTTCATTTTTATATATATTTGTGAACATCATTTTCATAAATTATGAATTTTGAACCAAAGTATCACCTGATTTCTTTATTAATGACTCCTCGAGAGAGATTCCTTAATCCTAATCCTTGTGCCGTATGTTAAGGGGTGAGACATTGAATATCATTTTTAAAGTCTTCAGTATGACATAGCAGTAGATTGAACTACATCCAACCAAACCGGAGGTGATCACTCTAACACTGGGCAATAGTGATTGATTGTAACTCCTATAACCACAATTAAAATATTTTTCCAGGTGAAAGATCACCACATTTAAGTATACAATAATACACAAAGTATAGATGTGTTGTAAAGTTTTATATTCAAAGATCTATGTAATACCTATGTACTTGCTGTGTACCTGTTAATTTTCTGTATTTGACCGTTGCTTTTTTGTATGACCCTGTATTCCAATAGTTCTTCTACTGTGTAGTATTTATATTTTGATCAAATTTCTGTGTAGAATCTTTATCCCAAAAACATTTCTCTTCAAAAAACACACATATGATTACACTTGGTTCAGTGAATTTGTATAATTTTGTTTGCTCATATAAAACTATCAATTAAGAATGATATTTGGGGGTGTGCATATGATGACAAAGGAAAGGAGATTTGGAGAACTTGATGCTCACTGGGTGCATAGAAGGCAAAAAGTAACTTACTTGAACAGTTTCATCACGTGGGTGGCAGAAAGAATATTGGAAGGGGTAGAAGAGCAAGATTTGCTGGGTGGCAAGGGAAAAGAATCTGTGGAGAGCAATGGTTGCCCACGTCCTGAAGGGAAGTATCACATAAAGAATTTATCATAGTATCTGGATATCTCTTTTGGATAGACATCAAATGGATGATTCATCAAATTTTAAAGGATTATCAATTTCTGACCCCTGGAATCCAGTTTCAAGAATCTGACTTGCATCCTATCTGTTTTCAACATTAACCAATTCACACTTTTATTTCTCATTTTCCCTTTTTCATCCTATCCGTTAACTCTGTTTTATTCTATTTATTTTTATCAATTACATGTATTTACTCTTATAAACAAAAAGTTGCTTCCATTCATCTTTTGAGGAGAGTGTGAATAACCTCATTCGTTGCTTGTTAATTTGATACGGATTACTTTCAGGCATTTGTATGTGTGTTAATCCTTTATCTAATTTTGTTAAAGGCAATGTTTTTCCCCCCAGATACTCAATTCACTCTTGTAATGTTTTATCAGTGTATTAATTCTATCATTTGATTTTTTTTTCCCTTCCTATCTAGCTTCCAACTCTAGTCTAACAGCTTCATGCACACCTAGTGACCTCGACCTTACCAATGGCCTAAATTCTAGTGGAGAATTTCCATCTGCAGGTACCAAATGTAACCTGGAGTTACTCCAGGATCTGGAGCCATCACAACCATTGACTGTAGACTCAATCAGTTCTGCTTATGCCTCTGATGAAGTGTTTCTCAAGCCACAAACAAATAAAAGTAAGCTGCTTTTTTTCTCTATTCTTCAATTTATCTCTGTTAATGAATTGAAAATATGTAAAGTTATCATTAACTATAATGAACCACTTTTCTCTGTACGTTTTATCATGAAAATCTTGGCTATATGTAAGTATTGGTTATGTTTTCCTTGTTAATATTTGAGAGAAGAAAAAAAAGACTGTTTTTATGAAATTTCTATTGAATTATGAAAGTTTTTGGTTTGGTATTCTGTATGGAAACTATTTCTCATCTTCAACAAGATTCAAACATTCAACACAAAAATACTACGTTGAACTGGGTTGCATCTGCATTCTGTCGCTCAAGGGACAACTCCCATTTGAGTATGACTGCCAGTTACTTTTGTATGGATCAGCATCTTTGTAAGTTTCAAGTCTAGTTGAGACCAGGACTTTATTCTTACATGTTTTCATGACCAAAACCTTTGTAGAATACAAGTCAATTGAAGGGATACCTCTACCATAATCTCACAGTTTAGAGTGTACTTAGTTAAGTGCTGATTGCAAAGAGAAATTTGTCCATATATCTGAATAGACTGATTATATTCATTATAATTATTGAATAAATTCTTGACTAGGTAGTATTCACTATAAATCATTTAACAAAATCTTAACTAATTGCAATATTGAGCCGTAAATATTTTATGTGCTTTATTACTTTCATTTCTTCGTTATTGAATTTTTTGATATCCTTATCAATCTTCATAATAAACATTTCAACTTGGCCAATAAAGAGGTAACTCTTCAAATAGTTTTAAAACGATTTTTTTCTTCATCATAGATCATTTCAGGAATACTGTACATCATTTTAATCTCAAAATATTTTTCTGAATATGATTGCATTATATCAAGTCATACCCTAATCTTCAGCTATTTGTAAATAAAGTTCGCTGGAAATTACTATCAGCCAATTTTTAATTTTCTCTATTATAAGGAAGAGCAAATTAATATCATTACTGTGAAATTCTCTTTTAGATAATTGATCACCTATTTGCATGTTCTTATATATATATATATATATATATATATATATATATATATAGACCTCAGCTACGATGAATATCCTGTCAAATGATTATCAGTTACTTTCATGAGCAACATAAGGGCATAGAACAAAAATTGATGAGGAGTCATTAATGGACATGGTTGTCTGTGGCACAGTGCAGGTGATGGTCAAAAATGATCTACTTATTATGACAAAATCAAAAGGAATGAGGATAATAATGTAAACTCCTTTGGGGCTGCTGGAAGAGTCAAGGATGTTAGAAGGCAAGGGAACAGTGAGGGGAGGGGCATTGGAAGACATTGGGATGGTAAGGGGGTGAGGGGTAAAGAATACAAATTGATACCTCCTACAAATAAAGTAGGATGCCAGAAAAGCAGATTTTACAGTTGAGCTGTTTGAAGTTAAATATTTCCATTTTTTTATGATTTAAAGAATTCTAATTACTAATTTGAATATTTTTTTGAAAATTGGAATTTAATTTTGAAATGAGCCAATGCAGTTGTAATGATTTTCATTTTGATAAAACGCTTGAATTGCAGCAAAATACAGAAGGGACATTCGGATTTCTGTTTCTGTTCCTTTCATGCATATCACTTCTGCCATCAGATTCTGAGTATCAAAGTAGTTTACATTCATCCAGAAAGAGTAATTCAAGTGGAGAACCTGACCTGTTGGATTCCTCTCTGTGGTAGTCAGAGAAAATGAAAATATTTTTGAAGACTTTTGCCACACAGTTTCAAAGAATAAGGATTCTAAATTTTAATGATTGATATAAGAAAAATGGGCCAAGTAATTCTATATTTTATATTTATCATACCTTGACTCCAATTCAACGAGTCTTTTCTTGAAGAGTACAGTCTTTATTGGAGTCTGCAGCCATTTAGACTTGAGGAAATGGATTGGAACTGAACTATAAATTGCTAAGGGGAATTAAACATCTCTTTAGATATTGCTACTTTGAAATTTGAAAAGTATGAGACTTTCAGAGTTAACTCGAAGGAAAGCCATATGTTTTTGGCAAAGAGCAACTGTACTTCAAGATAATTATAAAAGTGTTATGACCTACAAATTCTAGATGCAGATAAGTTAGAGTATGAGATATTTCCACGGGTTTCAATTCATATTATAGGTATTCCTTGTTTTGTTTCAATCTGTCAAATGAAGAAGGCTGGCCTACATACATCAGTTTTCAAAATCCTGATTTTTACCTGGGCTGAGCTGTGACAGCAGTGGGAGATATACTACTAACTCACTCATCACAGCTGGCTTACATCTTAAATTCTTTTTTTCTTTCTTTTTTTTTTTTTTCCATGAATTTCACATCTAGGGGGATAACTTCTGATTATAAATATTTCCTTACCCCTTTCGGTAAATTTTCAATCTTCTTATTGAATTCGATTCACTAAAAGTTTTATTTGGGAAAAAAAAAAAAAAATTCATTGAAGAGTTCCGCTGTGTTTAGGAATGGTTTCAAGAACTTAAGTCAAAATTACCTACCATGTTCTTCTGTTATTCTATGGATCCAAGAAAAATCATTTTCCTATTCTACAGCCAAAGACAAGTTCATGTAAAGTTCAGTATAATCATTTGCATTTGTTCATCTATAAAAATCATTTTACTCCAGATCATCAGTAAAAATATAAGGATAAAAGAATCAAAGATCAAATGAAAATGTGGACCCTAAAATTGATTCAAGTCAAAAGCACAAATTTCCAGATTACACCATGATCAAAATTTTGTTTGTTTTAATCAAAACAAGGATAAAATATAATTATTTCATTATAATATTCTTTTATGTTATCAAAGGGTTCAGAATACTCAATGTCATTCTTGTTTTGATAAAATAAAATTTTGATTACAGTATAATCTGAAAATTTGTACTTTTGACTTGAATCCATTTTGAAGTCCAGATTCTATGTTTGATTCAAGAATAATCTTGCTTGTCTTATATTGTATTTTTTTTCTCCAAAAATCTTCCTTTCTTATGGCCACAACCTATATTCTATATTATCTTCAGTTTGATTTTTTTCTGGTTATTTTGATATTAATAGTTACTGCTGATAATGTCTCATGAGGATTTTTTAGACTGCATCAATGTTATTTTTTTTAGATATAGCTGACCACTTGAGATATTTCAAATTACTTAGATGTGATTAAAGAATTTCGCTGGCTGTAAGCAAAATTGTAATAATGCAATTATTGGTAGTTGATTCATCTGATTGGACATTTCACTTTAGTGTGGCAAATAAGTTAGAAGTAATTAAAAGCTATTACTGTTTCATTTCAAGAGTAGCCTTTTATGATTTTGTTAATAAATGTTAGTAGTTCCAGAAGCTGATATCCAGTTACCTCAAATGATTTTACTTTATGTATGGAAATCAATTTTATTAATTGAGTTTAATTAGTAATAGGGGTGCTGTAACTTATTTTTTTGTATTTGGTTGACGTATATCTTATATCAGTGGTTCTTAACTAAGGAGTTATATGAGTCCTTCCTAGAGAGGGCATTAGCCTGCAGGAAAAATGTAAGAATTTATCTAATTATTCTTAGATTTCTCTTAACTAGTTTTTGTATAACATTGTGATAGACATAATAAATTGAATTTTTTTTTAACGTATTTGCAGTACCCATTTCAAACTAATTTTGTTTGAGATGTAAGGGGATGTAGAGGCAAAATCCAACTATTAAAGATGGGCGTAACGGTAAAAAAAGGTTCAGAAGCACTGTATTAAATATCAGAAAATGTATCTTATTAGACAGTGTCTTAGATGTGTGTTTTTTCTTTTTAGAGAATATTCTGATCGAGAGATTGAACACTCAGGTTGAATGTACAGTGTAAGCAAACTTTTGAATTAGATTTAAGATTAGCTCAAAACTGATACAAAAATAAGACAAATGAATGTATTCTGATTGAAGTGCATAGAATTTTTTTTTTTTTTTTTAAATGGTAATAAACTCTAGGTATGAGTTCACTGTCTGAATAAACAAATATCCAACAATAATTCTAAAACTGCTTATCTCCGGATTACTTAGATTAAGGTAGGAAATAAATTTTTAAAAAATTACAAAGCTAAGCTATAGTTTTCTACAAGTTCCTAGCAAAAAATATCTGGAATAGGAGAGATCTGAAGAAATCAGTCTTTTTCTACATTGATCTTGTAAGATTTTACTTAGATAGAGAGCAATCATCATTTGTAATCTGGCCATACAGATTTTATGTTCAAAATATTGTGGAACATACAAATGGATTTCACTTAAAAAGTGACTTTCAAAGTATATTGTTTCATAAGCTAAAGAATCTTTCTTAATATAAGTAGATTGGGGTAAATAAGTATAAGTATATAAATAATGGGCTTAAGTTATTACTGATCGTACATAGCCTCTACCGGATGAAGGAAATATACTTAAATATCATCTCATTTTTAATTTTTTCCTCAATTGGCAAAAGAGAACTATTCTCTCTATGACCTTGCTCATGTCTCTTGGATTTGGCAGGATATAGAGAGAAATCTTTCAAGTGTTCAAGAATGCTGAATAGTTGAAGGTTAACTTGAGGTCAAGAAGTTGTATTAGAAGTGGTTCTCTTGACCTTGAGACACTAGATCAAGGCTCTCCATGACATTTTTGGTAGGTCTTCCCTACACCCTATCAACTCTCATACTCCTGGTTGGTCCATAGGATTGATTCCTGAATTTCTATGAGAAAATTTGAATGTTTATATCAATAGCCATAACTACTGATTGAAGTTACCTCCCTTTCACCTGTGGGTAAATTTTTCTTTTGTATACACAGTAGAGTTCTATTTTTTAAATTCTGTTAAGAGATGAGTTCTTCTGTCAATAAGGAGCAGTATCATATGGTTTATGATATTCCAAGTTAATGAATGAAAATTTTATTGGAGAAGTGTACCTCACTTTTTGACAGTTTGCTTTATACCACATCATTTGCTTTTACACAGGAAGGTGAAAAGTGAAAATGGTGTTCAGCATTTATTTTGCTGCAAGCCTTATAGAGGCAGCAGGTACCTGCTTTCTCTCTCTCCTATAGCCCCCTCCACCAACCCAGCCATAACATACCATTATCACCATTATTATGGTCTGGGAATGCTCAAAAAAAATTTCCCAAATGAATAATGGTAATCGCTTTTTGCTTTACACCATTTTGGCTTAGAAAAGATTTTTCATAGGAATGTTCTACTTTTAGATAGCAAGGGAAATCAATATAAACCAAAATACAACAAATGCAAATTTTGCACTCACACAATTGGCAACTAAGAGACTGCCTACATCCACTTTGATATTTCTTCTCTTATCTACTTTATTTATTCATCTCTTTTAATATTAAATAACAATTATGATCATTGTTTCATGCTTTGGTCAAATCGAACAGTATTGTGCTGCTGGCATCTTTGATATTGAATGCATTTATGTTCTGTATTACACCCAGCTACTAAATTGTGCATAGGCCCCAGTTTCATACTTTGATCAAAGTTTTTTTTTAAATTTATTTCTTAACAACATGAAGTACTTGATATTGCTCTTATTTGACGGCGAAGCTCTCCTAGGGTGGGAACAAATGTTGTTAAATTTATCATGTCTAATGGAATAAAAAATATACAAAAAAACTTTACCTGAGGTTGAAACAGATGGGAGGGTAACTTTGAATGGTTGTTACTCCTCTTGAAATTAACATCTGAATTTCTTATGTGAAACTAAGTGTTAAACTTGAGCCAACCATTAGATGAGTCTGTAGACTAACTTGTGCCTTCACTAGAAGAGCCATTCTGTTCCTAAAAGCAATAGTTATAAGTGCTAAAATGAAGCATTGTTGTGAGCTTCAAAATCTACAAAATAATTTCCGTGATACAAGGTTCATTTTCAGAGTTATCTTAAAGTGTGACAGTTTTTAAAAATATTAATGGCCATTTTTAATATGGAAGGAAAGAACTGTTTGATTTTTTTTTTTCTCCTGAGAAAATATGCAGTATTGAAATGTTTGAAAAGGAGAATGTGATGTTTTTTTTTTTTTTCATTTAATTTTGTAAAAAAATATTTGATAGAAAAATGAAAGAAAAGTCTTAGGCTGCTCACTGATTCTTTTCTCTCTTTTACAAAAATTATCAAAAACATCAAAACTATTAAAGCAAAAATATGTATAATTCTATACAATGGATACATTTGCTTTGAAAGCTTCTTCCGAAAAGATTTTGGCAGTTCTTGAATATGTGTATATGGTGATAAAATAGAAAACATGAAGAGAAGATGTATTCGGAAGAATCTGAGTGGGTGCCAATTGCGAGAACAGGTTTTAGGAAATCTGAGTAAATTAAAAGAAAATAAAGAATTCATGAAATTGTGGACGGGGGATGTTTGGTAGGAGATAAGGAGAAGAGTTTATGAGGTGTTCGTACTTTGAGAGACACAACTTGGCAAAGGTGGTCTCAACTGAAATTCTGCTGAAGTCACATAGCAGATGGAAGTATGAAAATTTCACCACCATGCACACTCAATTTTAAGAATGGCACATGAAATTAGAGAATTTATGGAAGAAAATACATAAATCATTTTGATACTGCTTCGCTTCATAAATTTTCAACATAACTTCTTACGTATCTGCATGATGTCACATGACATTCAATCGGGACCACCTTCATTACCTATCAAGATATCTAGGCTGTAAGGAAAGAACTCTAAAGTTGGTATGTGTGAGAGGTTATGCTGGAAGCGGTTTTCTACACAGGAGGAAAGAAGAGAGAATTAGTTGAAAGAAAAGAAAGGAAGTAGCAGTGAGAAAGATGAAGAGAAACACTGTTTTATCTGAGACAGTTTTGAGGAAAAGTTAGAAGAATGTAAGCTGTACAAAAGATTAGTTCAAATTATCTCGTATTACGTGGAGAGAAAACCGATTCAAATAATGTGTACAACGAGTTATTAAGGATTTTTTTTTTAAATCAAATACATAAGGTCATAAACATGGGCATATGGGAACTTGGGGAGGTGGGGCAGAGGGCTTGATTTGCTCTAAAATTTTTCACAAATTGAAATTGCAAGTACTAATTTCTAATAAAAGGCCAATCAATCAATTTTATCAATCGATATATATTCAGCACATCTCACACCACATGAAACTTGGGAGAAATATTGTTTTCTGCTTTTATTAGGAGCAAAATCAACAATTGCCTGAATTCTGCCCACTGTTTTGCCCGAATTTGGAAGGGAAGTTTGGTCCCACCCCCACCCCCAAGCCCTTATGCCTGTGCATAGAAGTATAAAAAATATATGAAAAGTTGAGTTAGTGAAAGGAAAGTGGAGGTGGAGGGGGTTTTCTGTTATTTTTCCCTTTCTCCCACCCTCGTCTTTTACCCCTCCGAATCTGCTATAGATAGGAGAGGCAAAACCCTTGGCTAAGGATCAGTGGGGTGGAAGAACGCAAATATTTGCAACACGCTGAAGAGCAGCCAGCAAACATGTATGCACATGTGCATGTCCCTACATACATAAATCTCATCAAGTTGACGCTAATATCTTCATGTCAATATATTTACAACTTTCTCAGTTGGAATTACGTTCTGTCAAGTGAAATACAGCTTTGCAAGCATTGGCAGGATTGCTCCATTCCTCAATATGTTTTATTGAAGTTTGTTTTGAAAATGCTTCACTTTGCTTCCATTATTTTTGCTGATTTTTTTTTCTTTTTTCTTTTTGGTAGTTTTTTTACTTTATTTTTCCTCTTATACTTTTTGGTTCTTTACTCGTTTATTTTCATTTTTTTTTTCATTTTATTTTGGTAATCTTTTTTTAAAAGTAAAATTTTTTTCCCATCTTTGAGGTGATTTTTTTTCTTCTATCATCTCAATCATTTCTCCCTTCATTCTGACAGACGTAATATAGTGATGAGACCTACATAGGTGCCTCACAGTAGACCATTAAACTTTCTGTCTATAATCTTACTTTGGAAATCTATCAAGAAAAATGCTGGCCTTCTATAAAATGCATGGAATGACATGCGTCCAATTTTCTTTTGCTTCAATTAGCTAAACCTACAAAAGTCACACTGTACTTAACATAAGATGTGTGTGCTTACTATTCAGCTTATTCGTCATTTGGTGGGGGGGGGGGTTAAAAGTGATGAACTAAATAATGTTAAAAAGAAGATATATATACTTGCGTATAAGTCAACCTTTGATTTATGGTCACACAATCATTAATTCATTGTATGCTTTGTGCATAGGTTGACTCTAGTTTTTGAGTGATAACTACCACATGTTGGTACATATTATATACAAAATTTCAAGTTCATGAGCTTATTTATCAAAGACATTGCATGTCTTTACATTGATAATTGGTATATATTTTCTATGTTCATTATTTGCTGGCAGTAACCATTATCTTTGATTTCTAAGGCCAAATGTTGCTCTTAGTCCTTCTCATTATGTTTGAGTTCTAACCTTACAAAATTATCGTTCATAGACCAATTCTTTATCTGAGAATTTGATCTTCAATAATCAAGTTATACACAGGTTTTCACTGTACATACTGAAAGATTATAACTAATAAAAACTACGATCCTTGTTTCGAATGTATGAGATTTGTGGTTATTGCTTATTATGGACATATGCTTCATAAAAGTACAACATTGTAATTAGATGGATGGATGTCTGTAATTGTCTAAGACAGTATTTCACTGATGATTTCACACTTTTATCATTTCTCAGCTGCCCTTTTTCCGCTTAATCACTTGTATCGTAATCTTAAATTTAGATCGGTAATGAATCATGGTTTTGATTTCCAAGTCCAACATTTCCTGCTTGTTCCTTCATCTGTAAATGTCTTGTAATGATTGTCTCATTCCTAACATTCTGCATGTTAAACAAGCTTATGACCAAAGTTGCTGGATTTGGTCAGAAGGGGAGATAATCTGGGCTTTATGTCAGAGACTTACTCAACACAGACATTGGAATAGCATTGAATTTGGAAATCAAGTGAGCCGGTCTCTAAACACTGGTATTGAGCCTCTGCTAAAGCATGGATTATCTCCCCTTCTAATCAATCTTGGCCACTTTGCTTATAACTGTTGATAAACAATTCAATTTTCTTTTCAGCTTTAAGTACAATCACCAATTATCAGTTATTTCACTAGTAGCTTTATATTAGTGAATGGATAGAATTTTATGTACCTGATGAGTGTTTGATTTCCTACCCTCCAATTTAAAAAAAAAATCACACTGAACATTTTCCCAGATTTCATTATCTTAATTTTTGTTTCAGATGAAGATAGCAGTGTAGCCACAACAGAAGTGTTATCCGACAACAGTTCATGGTTAGCTGAGCAAGATTTGGTTGGTGATTCCATGTCATTCTCTTCAGACTTGCAAATCACCCAAGAACTTGAGATGCTTTCTCAGGAAGTAGCCAATAAAGGGCCTCCCCAATCAGATCTTGAGCTTCGGTAAGAATTGTCTTCACTTGATATAATTGAAAAAAAAGTTTCCTGATTCAAGCAAACACAACCTACCAGCATAAGCATACTCTCAACCAGGGTGTGATAAAGTGATTTTATGCTTTGTTGCACAGAATTCTGGCCAAATATGCGCTTCAAATGCTTATGCTGAAATCTTGTTAATGGCACATATTCAGTGCATTGTTTCTAACTGAAATTACAAATCAATCACCCAATAAAGAACTAAATGAAACTTTTTACATTTATTTTTTAGATCACTATACTCCATTTCCACACATTGTTTTGATCATTTACACTTTCCTAAGAGCAGGCGTGCCACGTAGGTACATTACTGTATTACCATGCCTTTTCACACCCTGCTCTCAACCACTCAAATAAATCATCTTCTTTCTCACTCCAACCCATAAGTGGTTTAAGGCAGTGATTCCCATTGGGTGCACTGCTGCTGACCAGGGTACCTTGGTCAGACCTCAGGGGCACTGTGGGATATTTGAAAAATTTAATAATTCCAAGCAATCCTAATTCAGTTCACTGATATTTGATTACATTGGTAAAAAGCGACATTTAACTGACATGTTGCAAATCACTATGTTCATCAAGTGTTAGTGTTGAACTTCACCGTCTCAACACTAGATTACATACAGTCAATTTGAAAGTTCTACATAATCTATATTCTGGATTGTTTCTGAACCTTTGAACATCCCTGGTTCATAGTAGTTGCTTATTGATAACAGCAGATTCTCCACAGACTCTTTGAAGATTGAATCTACTGAATGGTGATATGATCATGCTATCAAGTTAAATAAAATGTTCAAATGAACCTAAACATGTTAACATAAATGTTTTTGTTCAATAATTCCTGATTTGGGTTGCTATGAAAGCATCTTTATATACTAAGAATGCTGTGATTTGGAAAAGTTTTGGAACCATTGGCTTAAGGAATAGACTTCAGTTTCTATCCTCAGATTCTTTCACTTTCATCACTTACTATTGAAACCTTCAGACATTTTGTACTGTAACTCCTTCTTCCCATGCAGTTCACAAAATGAAATCATATTTTAACTTGTTACAAAATACATCATATACAATATACATTGCTACTCAATTCTCTATTTATCTCCAAGTTCTATTTTATAAAATCAAAAAGAATACTTTGTTTATAAATATTAAATCTATTAATTTGAATAAAGGAACAATTATATTGATGTATATTGCTTGTTATATTTTCTTAGCAAAGGTCCTTGGTACTTGAGTCCAGAAGCAGGTGATGTTTCTTTGGATAGTATATTTTTGTATGTCCATATGCACACTTGTTAAAGAAAATATCTGAAAGATATGTGTCATGGCTAACAAGCCATTTGTATGTGTACATTACAAAACTATAAATATGTAGTCAAAAGAAATTGCAGTAAGTTTACTCTTATCCTCTGATATATTTTAATTCATCAAGAAATTGAAAAGTACTTCAATAAGACATAAATCAAAACACTAAATCAATCCATTTCCAGAAATCTAGATATTTACATGTTCTATAGAAAATATGATTGCAACTGTTTATCCAACAAGTGCTCATCACCTCTAAGTCTGATTCACATATTGAACAGGCCGAAGTAGTATTTATCTGATATGTGAAGCCTCAATTGGTGATTGGAGCCATGGCCAGCGTAAGGGCACCACTTACTTTTGTTCTGGAAATTTTCCACTCAATTTATGTATTTGTACAGACTCTGCCTAACATCTCTCTCTAAAGACTGAATGACCAACAATGACATGATGCCTCGTTAATCAAAAGAGCACATCAAATTGTTATTCTGATTTGTAAACCTGATTAGATATGATGATCTTTTTGCTTGTGTATGTGGGTGTGCAAGTCCTGTACTATCATGGGTATAGATCCTCATTGTCAGTTCCTTAATAGCATGTCTGCTTTACAGATTAGCTCCATTGTGTGTCTGTCTCCTATTTCTGATCATACTTAGTTCACTTTGTACTGTTTTGTTATCAAAACCTGACCTACGCAGCAAAGTGCCTTGTCCTAACATTTCGTTGACCATTTGAGTGGGATAAACTTGTCAGAAGATAATTTCCCTAGTGTAATCCAGGTTAGCAAAGGTTACATCTCCATGACCTTTTTCTATTCATGAGATTCAGCTTTATGATGTTTGTTGTCTGCCTGAGCAGCTTTGACATTTTCTTCTGTAATCAGCCATTCTTGGTGTCTCTCTGATCCTGTATCAATAAACTAATGACAACACAGATAATTAGCCAGAGAGAAATAGGAAAAAACATAAAACATTATCACTGAAAGTACCATTCATATTTTTTTGGAATCAGTTTCTTACATCTATAAGATGGCTTCTCAAAGTAGGGGTCAAGACTCCTCTAAAGGCCATGTAAATATTAATGGGAGTTTCAGAAATATTTGAAAGTCTTTTTTAAAGTATAGATATGTAACAAGTGTTTTTTTTTTCAACTTTTGGAAATTAATTTGGTTTTATTTTACAAAGAAAATAGGAGAATGATTACCAGATCAGATTGCTTTCTTGCAGCTGAGTATCATTCCATAGCTCTACGGTTGGGGATCACTGACTTTGAATATTAACCCCCCCCCCCCACTCAATAAAAAACATTGGCTGGTATCTAAATGCAGTAAAAATAATTTACATGGACTTTTTCCAGAGGCATAGAATAATCACTGCAGAATTCCCACTGAATTTGAGGGGGAGGGGGAAAATTCTTTTCTACAGATGACATAGAAAGGATAGATTGGGAACATTGACCAAGGGTTGTGTCTATGCTTTTATCTATTTTCTGTAAACACTTTCAGTTCTTGACTTTGTAATTAAATTCAGAGTACTATATTAGTTTCTACACGATCCTCTTAGTTGTTATTTTGCTTAAAACTTGTGTTGATATTCCTCGCTTGATGAAGTCTGAACCAGTTATCAATCCAGTTCTTCAGCCCACAATATTTTTACTTAGTATTTTTTATGCTCTTGGTTTACTTTCATCTCAAATTTGCAAAATACATTTCCTTTTTTTTTTTTTTTTTTTTTTTTTTTTTTTTTTTTTGGCTACATTTTCTGCTCTGTATTCTCCTGCTTTCCAAATCATGATTTCCTAGAGCTTGTGCAAGAGGCTAAAAATTCAAAGACGTGCTGGCAAATGTTCCTTATGGCTTTTTATGTCCAAAGTTTGCCAAGAATTGCCAGGAATTCCTTAACTGTTCCAGTGAGGCGACAGAATTCTAATTAGTGTGATTGTGCATGTGCAAACACATTATTACTCTTTTATGTATTTTTATTTGTTCTTATCCTTCTCATTTGGGGGCGTTGTCTTCCTACACTTTGAGATATCAATGCTATTCCAATACCAACTGATACATTTTAATGCTGTGTATTGCACTTACATAGAGTTATGAGAAAAATCAATTTTTTAAGGTTTTAGGGGCAGTGTTCTATTAACAATGTAATTATAATGCTAAACTGGACTCCCTCTTTTTGCCATTCATACAATTTCAGAGTAATTGGTTACTTCCATTAATGATGGTTGTACAAGTTTTTCGCTTGTAAATTTTTGTGCTTTCATTAAGATGTTTTGTTTTGAGGGTGGTTTACACTGTAGTGTTATCACACCTGCCTTTCATTCTGGAGATGCAAGATCTAACTGTTCTGTTGCTGTTTGCTGGTCAGAGGATTTTGAACATTGTTTGTTTTTTTGTCAGTTTCATGAATAATTTTCATTTCAACTGGTCATTTCATCTTGTTCCTTTTTATAAGGTTGGAGCTCTTAGAGCAATATTGCTGATTATGTTTCCAGTCTGGCATGTTTCTATGTGTATGCTTCTCAGTTCTGTATGTTTACAAATACTAGATTTGAACAATAAACAGAAATAATCATGCACTGTTTTATTTTCTCTCTTTCACACTCCCTTTCTCTTTCACACACATACTCCCTTTCTCTCTTTTTCTCTCGCTCTCTCTTGCATACCCTTTCTCAAGAGAGAGAGAAAGAAACGGAATGTGAGAGGAAGGGAGTGTGTGAGAAGAAAGAGAAATGGGAGTGAGAAAAAGAGGAAAGAAATGTGTGTATGTTACTGAAAAGAAGTGTGTGTGTGTGTGTATGACAGAGAGAGACACGCAAAGTGTATGTGTGTGTGTGAGAGAGAGACGAAATATTTCTCTCGCTCCCACACACTTGTTTTCTCTCTGTCTCACACACACACGCACACACATTCCCCTTTTCTTTCTCTCACTCTTATACACATTCCCCCTTTCTTTCTCTCACTCTTATACATATTCCTCCTTTCTTTCTCTCACTCTTATACATATTCCCCCTTTCTCTCTCTCACTCTTATACACATTCCCCCTTTCTCTCTCTCACTCTTATACACATTCCCCCTTTCTCTCTCTCTCACGCACACACATATTCCCTTTCTCTCTCTCTCTCTATCACAATCCTCTTCCTATCTCCTGCTCTTTTACCTTTTCTTCTTCTTCCTTTTTCTTGTTCCTCTTCTCTTCCTTTTTCTTCTTCCTCTTCTCTTCCTTTTCTCCTTCTCACTCTCTTTCTATTTTTTACCCTCTCTCTCTTTCTTCTCTTCTCCCTCTTTTTCTGTTACATAATTAGGAGTGTAGGGTAGATTTTAAATTCTTTTTTTTTTTCTCAATAGCACCTACAAGTGAAGCTATGAATCTGAATCTGTTTGAGTGTATGTGCATGCACACACATGTTTGAGATTGGTCAAACGGGTGGGAATTGCTTGTGACAAGTGTAGTACCTAATCGACTTATGGTGACTAAAGTCTGATGATGGAGTGGACTAGATGCGACCTCCCTCAACTACCACTTTACTCTAACAGAGATGTATGATATGTATGACTTGGGGGTCAAACATTCTCTGCTTTTCCTATATCAGAAGGCAAATTCATTGAGTTGTCAAATCACACTAGCTTCTTCGTAGTCAGCTAAAAAAAGATTAGCCATTCTGCCTCTTCTTGGATCATAGTCACTTGTTTCTTCCTCTGGCTAAATCTAGGTCAGTGTTGCAGAGGAGAAAAGTTTCATACTTCAATAACAAAACAAACTTTCTGTTTTCTCCAAGCAAGAGTCATTCTGTTGTTTTTTGACCGTAAGCATTGACCACATGGTGCAACATTTCTCCTTTATTCTCTTTCTCTCTCTTTCACTTCCCCACTCTCTCTCTCATTCCATCTCTCTCTTTTAGTACCCCCTCTCTTTCTCTCCATTTTACTCCCCCCCTCTCCTTTACATCTCACAAAAACATTTAGAAAATTTTACATCAAGTTGAAATGAAGGTAACTTTGATCTGTGGTTATTCCCCTTATTAACATCTAAATTTTTTTACATGAAACTAAGAGTAAATGGATGTTACCTGTATATACATATATTGAAATAAGCTCTCAGTTTGCCTCAAGGTAATATTTTCACTGTGATTTTTTATTTTTTTCTATGATGAAAATATTTATGAGGAGAGTTTAAATTCATGTTCATGTGAAGTTTTTTTTTCATTACAGGTATTTACTGCAAGTGATCCTTGAAGCTGGGTGCCTAGAATGGGCTCTCATTATTGCTGTTGTGCTAAGGGATGCTTTGGCTGTAATTCGTACTGTCAACACAGCCAGCATGACGGACACACCACTGGAGATTGTTGGCCGCATGAGGGAGGGTCTATCCTTTCTGGAACTCTGGGCTGAGACTGAATGGTAAGCACTTATTTTCTTTCGTTCCCTCCCGGGGCAAAAAGATATTTCTTTGATGAGAAGTTGATATTTATAAAAATGAGTTTTCCTGACCAACTCATTCTTCTTGCTATTTTTATTGTTCCCACAATGTTTCAGTTCATCCATTCTATATCCCTCTACAGGTATTATCTCTTTATGTAACGAGGGGGATTCTTTTTCAAAGTGAGGTTAGCCTTGTCTGAAACTCCTTGAATGTTGATTACTCTTCTCCAAATAGACAATATCTATTGTAGGCATTGGCAACCTGTTGCACACAGGCCGCATGCACTCCTTCATAGTTTTCTATTTGGCATTCTTATTATCATAATCAGACCAGCATGATAATTCTCTTTATAAAGTTCTGATTGTTTTGTTCTGACTTATCCATTCATGCTGTCACTCAAATGAGGTTTGGTATAGTTCAGCCATTCTTTGAATTATCAATTGTTGTAGTGTAGAATTGATGTATGGACATATATACTGAAATGTATAAGATTGTTTCTTAATTTCTTTCTATTTTTTGTCATATAAAACTTCTATGAATTTTCTTTAAAAATAGTTTTCATTTTGGTGGACTAACTATTAAGTAAAAATACTAAATACAAAGGTTTTCTCCAATCTGTGTGGTCTGATCTATTGAAATGTTTGAAATTCTGAGATTAAGCATAGATTATAAATACATTGCAATTTTTTAAATTTCTTTGGTCTTAATTTCTTTCTATCTTCAGTTGCTGTTGGATCACAATACATATACTATAATGTTATTATCTATTGCTTTATAACAATGAGTGAAGGGTCGGGAAAAACTTTGTTGTGTCAAAATGGGTCATGAATGAAGTGAGAGAAATTACAAAATGAAGAAATAGATTGATGAAAACATCATAAAAATGTTTAAAAATTACTGAAGACTAAATTTCTCCCATCATTCGGTTATCTTGTCTTTATCAAACATCGTCTAAGCTCAAGAGAATGTTCTGAACTTTGCTGCTGTGTCCATGTAACTGAGTAAACCAAAACAATTATCTTCCTACTTCTATTCATTATCAAGATACTAGAGTGTTGCCAGTCATGTGACAGTGTTTTGATATTGAGAATATACTTTTGCCATTGTGGTTGATATCAGGTTTGTAATTTTTGGTCTTCCATACTTCGGCTTTATCTAGATATGTTGGTAAATTCAAGTAGGTTTCCATCACCTACGGGTAAGGAAAGTTGATCCAACTCCCACTAGACCTTTGAACTGAGTTAATAGGTAACAGACACCCACTGTAAACAAATGAATTCTTTACAGTATTTTAAGGACAATATAAGTAATATTCCTCAAAATCTAGTATAGTAATCATGAAATTAATTTCATTGAATGCTATTTCTATAATGGCTACTTTATTTTTTGGAAGATTTTTGATTATAGTTTTTTCAATCTTTCTCTCAACAGACACCAATCATAGCATGATCAAGTAATTTTGTATGACAAGAATAGACATGACAAAATATTGAATTAAAAACTGTCTAAAACCTGCTTTTTATGACTAACTGTATGCTTTTTAAGGAGGATTAAAACTAATATTAAAATTTCCAAAAAGGTATTTAAATCATTGTAATATATCATAAAATGTGAATGAAAATTCTGAGCATTGCTAAAATTTGTAATGTTTTTGGTACCTACCTATTTGAGATGAGCAACATTAATTATACCATTTTATATCTATATTTTGGAGTTATTCATGCAAAATATGGTAGGTGTATCTGGCGTTCACTTTTAGACATGAACAAAAATGTAGTACGGTATTTATAGTTGAGTTACTCATGTAAGTAATCAGATATACAATTAATAAATTAGATTAGATTGACAAACGTCATTGGAAGGAAAATGAAATTATTAGTTTTTTTATGCCTTCACCTTGCTGTGAACCCTCATGGATATTCTTCACTTACAAAGATAAATGTTGTTTATTTACTTATATATTCTACACCCAATAATTTTTATCCAGACAAATTGTTCCAAAAGAATTTTTTGGTTATTGCCTGAGGAGATAGATGAGTAATATATATATATATATATATATATATATATACCTCTATGCAATCACCGATTTTAGAAATATGCAAAAATGCTGAATACAATGAACATAGTGTAAAAACTTTAATCAGGAGTAAATAAATAAATGGTGCAGATCAGAATAAAGAACAAGTTTCCTGAGAGGATTTTGATTTAATTCATTTATTTACTGCCCAGGAGAAACTGGCCTGAGTATTGTTACAATGAAAAGCAGCAATTAATAATGATGGTTCACAATACTTCATCTAATAAAATAAATAAAATAAAAAGAATTAGACACACCAATCATATTTTGTATTAGTATGATTAAGTAACCAATTACTTATTATGTTCCTTATTTTGGATTACTTTTAAAAAAGTAAGTGTACGTATGTATGTATGTGTGTGTGTATGTATGTATGTATATATATATATATATATAAGAAATGGATATATGTGATCCGACAGAATGAATTATAAATTGTGTTAGATTATGTAGTGACTTATTTGAATTGATCTCCTGTCATTACACAGTTAAAATATCACCATAAATAGATAAACAATTAAAAAAAAAGATGGGGCTGCTGCAAGAATCTGAGAATTTGGGTTGAAAGAAGTTATTTGGGACTCTGCATTACCAGTGACTGTTTAGCTCAATGGTAAGAAGAGCATTACTCTCTAAATTGAGTGATATATTAACCATGTTATGTAGGGAGATCATTTCAAATAAATTTCTCTAGAATATAATGCAATTTATAATTATATATATATATCACATTTTCAACTATAGAGTTTGCTGTAAACAGAAAAATCTATTGTTATTCTATTTTTTCACCTTCTATTTTCAGTGTTGGTTACAAGGCTTTCTTCCGCTCTATCCGTGGTCAGATTCAAGTACTAGATAAAGTGGTGGATCTGGCACCAACAGTTGCCAAACTGACAATCCTGCCTGTGGAGGACAGTCCGGAAGAAATAGAATCACCATCCATTTCACCTGTTGCTCAGACTATACGGGCCGAGAGCATTGACCAAAACTTTGCCGAACCATTAATAGATAAAGAAGAAAAAAACAATGACTGTGTTTTATCTTGATGATGGCTCATAATTCTAAAACTGGGAACAATGGACAATTATTTTCTTTTTTCCATTTTTGGAAGAAAAAAATCATCTCATCAGCCACAGAGACTTTTGCTTCTTTCCTATTTCTCCTCGAGAACTCTTTCTTTCTTATATATTTTTTTTTTTATATATTCTTACTAACATACATACATACATGTATGTATGTACATATACTATAAATACAAATATAAACATACACCACCAAAGCTTTATGTTTCCTTGTCCTCCTTCAATGAACTCTCAGCCTTTGTTTGAATTTGAGAGATTAAAACCAATTTTCATTTATGACTTGGAATTTTTATAATACTTGAAAAAAATGTGGATAAACATAGCCTTATATTTTATGACTCCGTTTTAAAAAGATTTCTTTTCTCTTTCCCTACCTCTTCCCCTTCCCCGCACCAGATTCATTCTAACCCGATTATCCCGTTGCTTTTCTGTGTCCTGTCAGGGTATCATATGCTCAAAACAACACTGCTGATTCTTTATGGCAAAAGTTACACGCTGGCTATTTGCGAGTTCATTCAGACTGATATCCTGATCTCGTGTTTGGATCACGATCAGAAACACATTATCCAGAATGCCATGAAACCAAATGTTGGAATCCCGATTGATCAGAATCCTGAGTGGTTGAAATAATGAAACCACATTACAGAAAGAACAAAATCTCCAGAAAGCAAAGGTAGACAACTTAAAATCCAGAATCATCCTTCGCTTGATACTGTATTGAATGTTTTTGACCTTTTCTCAAGAATGTCTGTCTTTCCCAATGTCTTCCCTATAATATAATGGAAGTGATCTGTGAAATTATTCCCTAAGAAGAATTGGAAAAAAATCTGATATAAAGATTTTCTCCCATTAGCAAGTTAGTTATATCTTAAAAATTGTGTTTATATTTTTGAAAAAACATGACTGATATTTTTTTTTTTTTAAGTCAAAAACTCCAATAGAGTATGAAGCAAAGAACAGAGCTGAGAATCCAAGTCTACCTTTATTTTTCAGGGTTTTGACCTTTTTGTGATATTGAACTTTTGGCATTGTGGTTTGATTAATTCAAGCATTTGAGATTCATTCAGGAATACAACTTTCGGTTTCATTGCATTCTGAATAATGTTTTGGGGTATTATGATTGGTACCACCTGATCTCTGTGGCTACTTTGTTAGAAATGTTCTGTGATCATTTTATTAAGGATTAATCTGAGTAAATCTATAAATGCCAATAATTTCAAATTATTTGATGCAGTGGTAAGTCAGGAAACTTTTGGGTATTTTTTTTTGTATATATGCGTACACATGTAGTGTATATGATCTTTGATTGATATGTATACAAAATATATATATATATATATATATATATATATATATATATATATATACACATGGGGATACCTTGAATAGTGCAGTTTTGATGTGATACAAGTTGAGGTATTCCTGTACAAATTAATGTAACTAAAGTACAAGCTGAAAAATAGACATTAAATTATAAGACCTTGAACAGTGCAGTTTAGAACAGAATGGAAATTTGGGAATTAATCTTACTATTCAAGGTATACATGTATATGTATATGTGCACTCAAAGGAATATAAGATTTTAAGGATGAGATTTTTATATGAATAATAGATATAATCAAAAGTGATAAAAATTTCAAAGAATGAGATAAAACACTGTTCCAAAATACACCAGTGTTGAAAAGTTTGTTTTGTGAGGTATTTCAAAGGTGAGTTTGACAAAAAATGCCTATAAAAACCAACTTTTGGAAGATATAAATTAATGCTTTTCACCCTACTGTCACATTGAATCTCGTGTGATTCGAATCCTAGATTGTCATGGTCAGCATCTATGGCCTTTCAGGTTTTGGAAATAAGAATTTTATCCCTTGCGTTCAGCTGAGAGAGATGCTGGGTGGCTCAGCAGATAACAGCTCAGAAAATGAACTCTGTAAGCCCGGTTCAAACTCCAGTTGGGGCACTTAGTGTTCAGTTTGTGCTAATGCCCTTGGGAAATGTTTGAATCCATCTCTATCTCAGCTATGGGTTAAATATTGCAGAGTGAAGGGAGTGACCCCAACAGGTGTTTCAAGACTCCCAGTTCATTTCACTTATGGAATGGGCCAAGTAAGTAGTAATTTGATATGTATAATCTAAGCACAGATGACTAAAGCCATAGCCAGCGTAAGGGTACTACTTGTTCAGCTAATGAAGTGTCGAAAGTTCTTTTTTTGCCAAATTACCTAAAGTAAATTTATATTTGTTCAAGAGATGATACAAAATATTCTCCCGTGAGTGCATTATGTGCTAGTATCTGTATGTAATACTGAATAAAGAGTATAGCCTCCATGTTCAAATGAATAAAGTAATTAAAAACTTGTATCTAAGAGCTTTTTCAATATTATCAACATCATAACGGTATTTCGAAAAAAAAATGTCTCTGGTTTTTTGCCAAAATAACTAGCATCACTTATGCCATAAATATTAGAAATAATTAGAAAATCCTGCAAAAGATGCTTGCAAATGACAAGTGGCAGAATTTGTCAGAAATCTGAATCAATCTAAACTTCAATGGATTTTGTTTCAACTATTATTTTTTTTTCTTTTTTTAAAGCTTCAACTCTTAATTTCAGGAACTGCACAATACTGCTTCTAGTTGACAGTGGAACAGAAAAGAAAATAAATTACCTAAAGGTGGAAGGAAGGTAACTTGGATAGTTATTTCCCTTTATGATTCTCAATTTTTTTATTGAATTTAAGAGTTGAAGTATATTTTTGGCAATTTCAAGGGGCAGCAAATCTTGTTCTGTCTTTTAAAAAATGGTTTCTTTCTGTATTCATATCTTTCAATAGAATATTCCAACTTTAAATCTCATGGACCGCTTGTAACCATAGTGGAACTCTTGAATCAATAGAATTAGGAATAATGGAACTCAGTGAATAGAATTTTTCTTTTAATTCACCTAATGGTCAAAGGGGGAATTATTTCAATCAGGAGTTATTTCCCTTAATAATGTTCTTCATTTGATATGATAAATATTCAAAAGAAAGAAAAAAAAACTGATCAGCATCAGAAATTATTCTTTTCTTTCTAACCCAAATTATTATAATTTTTTTTTCTTTTTAGATAACCTTGCTAACGGCCAGAACACTGAAAAAAATTACTTCCAGATTTATCAACAAAAATCAAATAAGAATTTGAATAAAATTTTGAATTTTATCCTAAAGATTAGGGGCAATAATATTTTGCTACTTTTCCGAAATTCTCTACTTGTTCTGACTCACTTATTCCTTGTGCTAAAAATATAGATGAAAATTGTCAGAGAAAATGAAACTCCTACAGCCATTAGTGTTATGTTTCTGATGCTGCTTTTAAAGTTCTCAATCTATTTTTGTCAGTGCTTGCCAAGTTCGTATGCACTAATTTGACCAGACATTTTTTTATTATTTTTGCTGTTTTCTTGCCAAATTTCTGCATATGAATGAGGAAAAGCATAAGATTCGCATAAAAATTGATTTCATATTTACAGAATATTGAAGTAGATATGTTCAAGTATTTTGATGTAGAATAAAATCATGTGTGTCTCCAGGATAATATAATTTGAATTTCCTAATTTGGGAGATATTCCGTAAGAGAATATTGACTTTTTCAATACGAAAGAATTGAAATTACTATGGTCATTGATGATTTTTTTCATGGTCACTTCAAGAAAAAGATATTCTCCTAAGTAACTATCCGAATGCTTCTCTGGTTTCCTGAATGGTTGCGACAGGCATGTAACGAAATTATTTAGCAAAAGCTTCATTTTCAACATGTATATACTAGACAAAAAATAATCAAATGGACCTGTAAATGGGCTCAAAGTCGTACCTTTGTTGTCATTCACTTAAATCTTTGCAGAGATCAGTTTTACTATCTCAGCTTTGCTACTTTATACATCTGGAAACATAATTTAGTTTCCTTTATTTTCAGGTGGACACCATTTTAAATCTTCCTTTTCTCAGAATTTGCTTATGTATTCAATTTACATAATGTCAAATGTTACAAAATAATTGTTCCTCGATATTGAATAGTTCTTTATATAAGGTGGGTGGGTTGTAGACCATACATTTCTGGGTGCTTTATCGTCCACTTGTGGATAGAATAGAATTTCATCAAAAGACTCGATATGACTAAAATATCTAATTCCTTCAATTTTCGATTAACATATAATTACATATTGTTCTAAAGATAATTTCTTTGATTTTGTGATGAAAACAAAACTTCCATTAACAGGTGAACTTGTTTTAGCACTTGTAATTAACTTCTGATTATCTGCTGTCCAGTTAATATGGAGTTGTCTTTCTTAGACCCCAACACCTGCAATATAAAAGGGGGACTACTGTATTCAATTTATCTAGCATCATATGACCTGTGATAATACATGAGGTTCATGCAGAGATCTTTTTAGGAGAAAGCAGGGTTTTAGAAAAATGAGATTCTGATATCACTTGCAGATTGGTGTTAACAAATGAATATATGACTTAATTTTAGGACAAGCATTTTACTTCAACTAACTGATCCGAGATTTCTGATGATACCCCTCCCTAAAATCTGTGTTTTCTGTCTGCTGTTGCAAACACAGATATCAAAACCAAAATAACAATGACCCTCTTCATAATTGTTTTTTCTAATTCTCTCCCTTCTGTTTCCAAGATAATGTGGATAAAAATGGCACCACATTATTACAGATTGATAAAAGACTGCGTTTGATGAATCGATTGTGTCGAAAATATAAATCAAACAACCTGAATATTTTGATTTTGTAATCAAAAATTCAGATGATCCTCCTCTCCTCTGACTGACTTCATTTGCACCACTTTTTTAAATATTCTCATTTGAGCAAGGAGTCCCTTACTTTCAAAAATTGATTTCCAGAGTTATATAATTTCATGGCTATATTGTTTGATATCATGCTTGAGAGATTGAGAGAATTCCTATGAGAATTTATATATATGTATTTTTTTCTGGCTTTCTTTCCTTCAAGACAAGGATTCCTAAGATTTTCTATACTCTACAATCTTAGGAAATGTTTGATTAAGTCATGTGCTGTCTACAAAAGTAATATCACATTTGAAGATGTCAAATTTATCATCTTTGAAACACATAGCATTCTGCAGGTGAGCAAATTGAACTCGAAACAATGAAGTTTTGACTTGGTGCATATAATGCAAATGAAAATTGAGCAATTTATTTAGAAAAAAATTGCCAACAGTAAAATCAGTCCCAAGTTTTGGACATAAGAATTTAATGACTTCTCCGTTCTTGCTTTTCATACATGATTTTGTCAAAATGTAGAACTTTCATGCTGATCGTGATCCAGAGGTCTGTAGTTGAACCTAGTCGATTCCTAGATTTTGTTTTGATTGAAAAAAGAGAACTGAATCCATATTCACACAAGTATCTTGTTTTGAATGGAATGAGGATAATGAGTTCCTCTCTACCAAGTCTTGGGACCATATCCAGTGCTGAACATTAAAACAAACTCCTTGAAAGACTTGCTTTCAAATTACAATTCAGGAGCTTGATTTGTCCACAAGCTCATCGTCATGTGACATTTTCTCCAAATTGTAGGAATATAGATTCGTGACCAATTATTCTGAAATCTTCAAGTCACCAGCAGCAAAATATCCATCGAACAATGCTGATAGAATTTCCAAATGAGCCACGATTTCTGCAGGTACAATATCATCAACCAGCTAAGGGAAATTTGAGAGATTGCCTCACTCTATCCCTGGATACAAAAAACATAACTCCTCTTTAGAGGCATTCAATTTTTCACGAACCTCCAATATGTTTATCCCTTTATTCAAGCAAGTGAAAATGTCAGCCAAGTAAGCCAACATTCAGGTGAATTCCTGACCAGATAACATTCAGGTGCATGATTTTCAGTTATCTAGTCTCCAGATTTTTATCAGCTTAGTGAAAAAAATCACATCTAGCCAAAAAATTTTTGTAATACAATAAATTTATACAATAGATCCTAGTTAGTTAGAAAATCTTATACATGTATATACACTCAGATATATTCAACCTATTTTGTAGTCATTGCTTTTGGCCAAATTTGAACCCTGGAAAACTTTTCAAAAATTCAAAAGTATAGTCTATTCTTCCCTATTTTCATAAAACATACTTTCTGGGCAAAACTAATCATCTAACAATGGCAGAGTTGATATTTTTGCTATTTATACCTCATTGAAAGCAAAGATTTTTAGAATATACGAATGGGTCCATAGTGGATATGGGATATTAACTGATTTGCTTACAGTTTTACTACTAACTTTTCAGCTGTGAATGACAATTCCAATTTTTAATAAATCATACAAGGTATTTTAATTTGTAAAAGAGATAAGTTGACACTTTTGCTCAAGTGTAATATCATGTTGTAAAGATTTTCATCCAGGTGTGATATTCGTCTCTCTAATATATCTCGATCAGCAGGTATATGACTGATTCCTATCTTGATAGAAAGGCCATTGGAAGGGGGGAAAAAAGAACAGAAGGCTTCTCTGCTGGCAATTGTGGTAGTGCAATCAGTTAGAAAACACTGTGGTGTTGTTTGGTTCTGTGCAGATTGTGTTGAAATCTTTTGTGGAACAAGATAACTTGATTTTTGGAGGCTTGGCTTACTTGAGTTGTCCAGTTCTAGATGACAACGCTAGACAACCATCAAAAAGCATAGTAATGAGACTCTGATAACAAGTAAAAGTAACGCATTAGTTTTAGGCAATAATGTATGAGTTTGACATTGACTAAATGAATTAATATTCTGCAAGTGTTGGACTTTGAATTCATTAATCATCATTCAAATGAAAGGGGTAGTTTGAAAACAAATGGTAGCATTGCTGGGTTCAATTTATACATCTGTTGAAAAGGTTGGTATAGACTTTAATATCCAATAATCTAGACCAATGATCCCAAACCATTGGGCAGCAAAGCATGGAAACAATATAATTTGGTAATATTTCTTTGTAAAATGAAAACTAATTCATTTCCTTGAATTATGATTGAATATCTTTTAGATAAATCCTTTTGGAAATGAAATTGAGTCTATTAGACACTTACACGTGATATAGTTGTTGACTCATCACCTATATTTTAATTATGATACCCCCCCTACCCACTCTTGCTGAATTTTTGGATGGTCGCTCAACAAGATTATTGTCAATATTAAATCAGTCCTAATGCAAAGGTGGTGGTGATATCAGATCTTGACAAATTGGTGTTTGGATGGAACTTAGTGGGTCACTAATACAAAACAAGTAGTCTTACAGTGGTTTTGTCAGCATGGGCGTCTTCTAGGGGTTGCAGACTAGGCAATAGCACTCGCCTGGATCAAGCTTTCTTACCTAGAGTGAAGGGGTCTGAAACTTGGAACCTCATACCCAATAAAAGATGATGGTGTTCTAAAATTTTTTCATGTAATCCCAACATAATGTACCCATATAAAAAGATGGTGTTATTCTTTGCTGGTAACAGGGTTACCGCTAAGAACATTCCAAGTATAATTCTCCGAAAATGTATCCTTTGCCCTACCCTGGAAAAGTGTCAGTGGATGCCAATGGTTGCAAGGATTGTTTGATGCAGGAACTGAAAAAGTAAGTATGCTAATTAGTCTTGAAATATGATACAATTGATGATTGCCTGGAACCGAGATAAAAACTCAGAAAAGCCATTTTCTTTTTGTTATCAGTTTGCAAGGTAAGTAATGAGAATGTGTTGATAAAATAAAGTAGTCATGAACTGGACTATATCTTCTTTTTTCTTTTAATCTCATATCTTGTAAGTTCAGGTTTTTTTCTTACTAATCACTTATGAATCTATCTAAATTTTTATTATAACAATGATTTTATCTACAAATATACAAGTACAGTATCATGCCTATATAGGACAATGAAAACCAACTTCAACAAGTCATTATTACTAGCCAAATACTCATCCTATGAACAATTTATTCTGCTAGTGTATATAATAAAGAGTATATGTGTGTGTGTTTATTTCCTATCCATAACAATGGACTTTTCCACTTGAAGGTGATAACTCCATTGATGGAAATATCTTCTAACCCCCTTTGAAACAATTGCTTCATCCACTTGATTTGGTTACATATCCTCAGGATAGGATCATTATTAATACATAGAAAATCATGCTAATCTCCCTATCATTCCAATTTTAGTATATGTATTGCCAAAGCTTGTAGATCTGGAGAGCACTATATACTTGATTATATGTAAACAACATCTTGCCCAGGATATCTTATTTGCATATGGTTTTTTTTATGTATAAAATGCAGAATAATTAAAGTTTCAAGAAATGTCAAGGGCAAATATGATGTATCATGTACTTGATTAATATAAACAAAGTTTTATCCCAAGTCCATTAATATTTGAGTGAATCAAATATCATCAGTGAAGTAAATATTATTCTTTCACCTACATTACAAAGTGGACATCCAACAAAAGTGGCAGTTTTGGTTATGCTTATATTAGTATCATTATAAATAGGATTTTTATCAAGAAAATATTTATTAGCATAGATTCTGAAATGAAACTCAGGCTATCTCCCGAAATCTGACGACCCTGCTTATAAGAATTCGATTCCCCTCATGCTGAAGGGGGCCCTTATCATGTCTCTTCACTGTATAGAGATTCATGTAATCTGGAAAACAATGTGATATAATTTTATAAAGAAGGTAGAAAACAGTTTTTTTCCCTTTATGTTCTCTTGATTGAAGAATATTTGCAAAGACTAAATACTCTGTGAAAACTCTATTTCAAACAACATCTTTTTATTGATTACATGCTAAAAATAAATGAGTGAATTATTTTCTCAAATGTTCAATAAACTCCTAAAAAAAAAAATTGAAATTGATACACTTCTTCATCAAATTGTCAAAATTTTCAAGCAAATATGATTTATTTTAAAAATTTGGTTTCCAATTTCTTATGAATGAAGCAAAGAAATTTAATTCTCACCATTTCTGAGAGAAATTCTCTTTCTATCAGTTCTTCGCTTCTTTGTGTGTAGAAGCTGTTGGTTGATTGCAAGCATTGGAAGAAAGTCTTCCAGCTTTGATAATGAAATTAGCTTTCTCATTCTTGAATTGTTAAAAAAAAAAATGTTCACTTTGATCTTATGTTTAGGTGGGGAGATGCTCCAAATTATATTTGCTATAAGAATTTTTCTTTATTGTTTTCACTCTCACTTCTAAGTGTTATCCACAATAGAATTTTGATTTATAAATAGCAACTTTGCTGGTGGGATGTTGGGTGTGTATTTTCTTCCTAAACATATATGCAAATGCATACTTCTATGCAAAAATCATGTCTAGCACAGTTTTAGCAAAGACAATTCCTGGCTTGTTACCTATTTTGGTATGGATAAAGTTTTTGGGAGATGATTTGTCTGTAACTTTAAGAAGCCGTGTTTTTTTTCTACTTTTGAACTCTTTCATGTTTTTGCTGTTTTTAATTCTTTGGCATTCGTTAGAGATATAATCTGTAAGAAAAGAAAGGAGTTTAATTATCCAAACAAAATTTGAATTGTAGAAACCTATTTGAAATTCTTGCAATCACAAAAGTAGTTTATGATTTAGCCAGAGATAGAACTGTTGGTTCCTCAATTTGGATGTCTACATCTCTGTTCGCCAGATTTAGCTTACGGACTCATTTCATCCAGACCGCTGACTTCATTGAATATATGATTTGGCATACCTAAACTCTTTGTTTCTCTTATCTACTTTTGGTTGTCAAACAATAAAATACAGCACAGTCAAAAATGTTATCACACCCTGTGTTCTTTTAATATTGACAAAATTTGAACCTCAAATTTCAGAATTCTCATTCATCAATAGTCCAAGGAAGTTTATGTAAGAGTTTACTCTTTTAGTGAAAAAACATGGAAATGATATGGAAGCAAGCTATTTCAAGAGCCTCATAGTTTGATTTTTTTTATTTGCCTTGGTCTGCAAGACATAAAACATTTCCAACCCACCTGCCAAAGAGTTTGTGGACCCCTGCACTTGAACAGAACAAAAAACTTATTGCAGTATGCCATTTCTAAGAACAACCTTTTTGTCACAAAAACTTCCATGTTTTGGTTTTTAATACCTGCCTTTAGTATCATACAAAGTGGACCGTGTTACTGCTTAAATATGAACATCGCAGAATTTATAGCTTGATGTTCCTTTTACATGATAGATAAAGAATTTGTAAAATTTCACAGTCAGTTGTCTTCTCTGGTTTCCTTATTGAAGATTGAAGCTTTAACTTTTTTATTTTTTGATCAAATATATAAATAAATATACCTCTTAAATTTTTTCAAGGAATTTGCCACTTTTTAATGCAAGGTTGCCAAATTTGCCCAGAGATAATCCAAATTTTCTCTCAGAGACTTACACAATACAGGCATTGGAAATTGAGTGGACACAACTCATAAAGCTGGTGTTGAACCTCTGTCTCCAGACTAACTCAATTCCCAAATTCAACTCTATACCAATTCCTGTGTGGGTGAATCTCTGAAATAAAGTCCAGATTATCTCCCCTTCTGGTAATCCTAGGTCTGCATTAAAAGCAAAAACTGTGATGCAGATAGTGACTCCTCATCAGCCTTCTATCGTCTGTCGGACATGGACATTCCCCAGGATTTCCCAGATCTCTCAATCGTGGATGGAGCCAATACTTTCTGAACTTGTCTTCTTTGTTTTGCTATTTTATATTCTGCCGGACTCAGTTTTGCATGTGATCTTTGGAGATCCTTGTTGTCAGTTGTGATGTCCAGTGGTTATCTGCCATTCATGCAAGATGACCAGACCTTTGCCATTTGAGTTTTCTAATGTCTTGGTTTTCTTCCCTATTGTGCTGTTTTGTGATCTCTCTATGGTTTGAGGGTCAGTCTCTTGGTTAGGTTCCATGTTTCAGCACCACAGGTGTTCCATGTTTCAGCTCCATAGGATGCATTAGACTTTTTTAGACTAAAGGGATTTTCTTGTTCTTGAAGGTTGAGCTTGCTCTGCCAAAGGTTTGTCATCCTAGAATGATTCTTTGTTTGATTTCTTCTTCTTTTGAGGATTTCATTGAGATTCATTAAAGTGACTGGTATGTACTTAATGAGAACTAGCTGAATCTGTGGAAATTCCATTGGTGTTCACAACCAAGATTATCTATTATCTCATGCCTCAGCCCTTCTCTCACCCTTTGTGTGTATCTTCTAACTTTTTTATCTTTCCTTTCCAATTTTTATTGCTCATCCATGTTTTTATCTGTTATTCGGAGGTCGACTGTGTTATGTGAAAATCTTCCCATACCTCTCTTTATACCTAACACTATTTTCTCTCCTCTCTCTTCTCACCCCCTTATTAAGCTACCTTTCTTTTCAGTCTCACCTCTTATGACCCTTACGTTACTCTTAAATCCATAAACTGCTTGATATCACTCCTAATTCACTGCAGAACTCTTCAGTGGAGGAAAAAAGGTTTGGTTGAATTCATCATGTCAAATGGAATGAATGAATGAATTTCAAAAATTCACCTAGAGCTGGAAGGAACGTAAATTTGATCAGAAGTTATTTCCATACATACCACTTAAATTTTCTTATATGGATTTAAAAGATAAACTTCTTGACTACTTTTTTGTCCTTTCTCTTCTAATCCTCTCATCAAACTACCTAACTTTTCCCCTATGTTATCACTGATAGTGTAACCTTTGGATATAGGTAAGAATAAGCAGAATAATGAATACATCTCCCAACAGAATAATTAAAATATATAGTGAACTTGTAAGGGATGGCAAATATAGAATAGCTTTGGTCTTGATGATCTGCATCGCAATTTGAGCAGAAGAAAAGAAACTACTCGAGAGTGTAGTTCTAGGCTCACAGTCTAGACTTTGACCCTATCAATTTTTATCTCTTTGGACTTTAAAAGAATACATAACATGATCAATTTATCACTATTGTTGATGGGAAAGCAATAGTAAATGATATGTAGCAATGAGTTTCTTTTCTATCCTCAAGAATCTTGTAGACCAAAGAAAGTATCTTTGAGCTTGATGGGAGACGTCTCTGATAAACTGTGTTTTTGCGTGTTGAAAAATTGTGGACGAAAAGTATGAAAACTTTTAAAGAATATTTCTTATGTCATCACAGATATACACTCACAACAAAATGCTGTCTCAGACTATAACATTTAGAGAAGCTTTCTGATGGGGCATAATGTTTGTGTAGAGGACGGGGATGGTGGTGGTGACAAAAACCAGTCTAGTCGCCAAATTCTCTGCTGATGTCTGTACAGACTTTGCCATCAAATATTTCATTGTAAAAATTCTCTTGTCATTTATATATATATATATATATATATATATATATATATATATGTATATATATTCTCTAATGCTGAGACTATTTTTTTATCAGATAAATCAACAACAAAATAGACTAAATATATATATATATATATATATATATATATATATATATATATATATATATATATATACACACATATTTAATATGTTATTGGGGGGGTCTATTTTCCGGGTGGAAAAACTTTGCCTTATTCTATTTATATTTCTTTTTCTTTTTTTTTCTTGTTGATCTCTGTTGGTGATTTTTTTTCATTTTTTTCTTTATTTAAAAAATTTTTTCAATGTTTTTTACTTTTTTATCTTAGTCGTAATATAATAATGCTACTACTAATAATATTAGTACTGCTACTATCACTATAATGAATGAGATAGCTATGGTGATTGATTTTTGTGTCCCTGAATGCGAGGCATTGAATTATGTTTTTTCAGTTGAAATTTTGAGCAGTACCTACACCTTTCAGCTATTTCATGTGTTTTTTTTCTTTGGTAAGTATGTCTTTTTAGTTAAGATGATAATTACTCATTTTGTCATTGGATGCATGAAGTTTCAATATTCTGGCATATGTGTGTTTGTCTTAATATTTTCCATTTTACTGTGGGTATGAGATTGCTGTCTTTGAGGTTCCAATAATGTGTGGATAGTGATATTTTGGTTTCATTTTGAAAAGGATGATGTATGGCTAGCTAATGTTAATTCAAAGGTTGTTTATGATATTCCTATGTAGTATTTTTATGGGTTTCTCAAGGGTTGATATCCCAGCTTGATATACAATATTTGATTTTAGACATTTGTTTTGCATCTGTTGCTATTTGAACGATTGGTGTCTAGTTTTCTATTTTCTCTGCTAGTATTATTCCTTATTACTTATGCTTTTTGTGTTTATTGGAACCTGTCTAAACAACTTCAACTAATTTTCAGTTTGTCCTTGTTAAATATTTCACACAGTGGGTTGCTTGGTGGGAGGTTTTATCAGTTGGAGGAAAATTTTTCCGTATTTTGGTTTTTACTTGTAAATTGAATGGTGGTATGTACCTGATGATTTTTTAAACTTTTTTTGTTGTTGCTGTATTTTACTCAATTGATTTTCACTTTTTTTATCGTATTTCGAGCTGATCTTGGTAAAAACAATATACTATAGGGCTTCAGTATATTTTTTCTAACATTGTTAAATATTTTTTGTTTGAGGAATTGTATATTAGCCTAGTTTCTATTGATTAAGGATCTTTTTTATGATTGTATTTGGATGATTAAATTTCATGTTAACATGTGTAACTTCAGAATTTCCTTTCCAATATGGTTTATGGGTACCATCATTGAGGTTGAAAGTAATATCTAAAAAGTGTAAAATTTTTATATTGGCCCTGATTTCAACCTCAAAGTTCTTTTTTTTTTCATTTCCTTCATAATGTATTTCTAATTTTTTTACTCTTTTACACTCTTATATTTTTGTCAATCACTAAACCATTGTCTCAGTAGAGTTCCATGTTGTTAGAATTTAATTTCCTTGTAAAGTTGTATAAAATGTACAAACCAATCAAGTCTGACATCTCGGCTGAATCCAGACTTTCCATAAAAGCATCAGAGCTGTATATGTTGTTTTTTTTTTTAAGACCATTATACTTTGTTATTGAACAGTACTGTCTGTCTACAGTGATATATATATATATATATATATATATGAATAAAATGATCTCTTGTTATTACACGGTGAATGTATCATTTGGCCTAAACAATAGATATAGAATGAACAATTAAAGGAAATGAGGCTACTGAAGGAATCTAGAGCATCTGACCTCTTCCCAAAGATAGCTGGCCAGTGAAGGGACAATTTAGGGATTAGTACTGACAGGGACGATAATACACCGGAGAAAGTGTGTGGACTCAAGTGTGTATGTTATAAGTGACACACAGATATATGTGGTAATATAGATGTATACATCAACATGAATTCAGAGAGAAGTAGAGGCAGATTTCTAAGAAGCAAGTTGGGGTGGATATCAGTTCTCTGCTTATTCTAAGGGCCAGCAGGTGTGTGTTTTAGTATCTCGGAAAAAATTTACTGAATTTCGCCTATTGTTTGTGTAAGACGCAATATTGAAAATATAGCCGGAAACTTCCTGCACCATTTCATCTGATTACACCATCAGAGGAGAGACAAAAAATGAAACATGGATTATTTTCATAATCAGACTTCTCGTTCTTAACATGGCACCGGTTCACATCTCTCCACAGATGCAGCAATTTTCCTTTCAGCAAGTTTGTCATCATGTTTCCCAGTCATCAGATCTGAACCAAAACATTATTACACAGTGAATGTGTCATTTGGCCTAGACAGCATAAATAGAATAAACATTTAAAGAAGATGGGGTTGCTGTAGGCATCAAACCTGCGACTGATCAGGTTGCCACTTAAGTGTGACATTGCGAGTCACAGGTTCAACTCTGGCAGCAGCCCCATTTTCATTCTATTCATGCTGTTTAGGCCAAATGATACATTGAATAGTTTCAAAATAATATGATGCGTCTATAATTATTTATTTTGGATTATATATCCATTTCTTAATATATATATATATATATATATATATATATATTTATACACACACTCACATACGTATATATATGGATATGTACATTAGGTTAGAAGAGCAACTAAAACTTCAATCTATTTTTGTATTTTTGTTAAAAAGGGAGAGACAATAAAAATATCAATTTCTATGAGTAAATTGATTTTAAGAATCAAAGAAAATTCAATAAAAATTGAAAACCAGTTCTTAGATATTGATCATGATAATGTTCAGAGACCCACTCTGTCAACTTTCCAGTGTCTGTGGGTGTAATCTGAATTTACTATCAGATAATTCACTTTGTCTGGTGTTTACACAAACTGTAATAACAGAAAACATTTCTTTGTTGACATCGATGTAAACTTTTGTACAAAAACAAGTAGAATTTCTCCCCTTCATGGCACTTTGCTATAACTTGATAAAAATTAACATTTTGTGCTCTGTGTCATGGCTCTCCTGCTAAAGAAGCTGTTTCCTTAAGCAAGTTGGAGTAAAGTTTTTTGGTAATTCTTCGTTATACAGATGAAAAATATGGTAATTAAGCGCAGCATACTTAGGCTCCAAGAAGTTATGCAAAAGCTCAAAAAGTATAACTATACAACGCATTGAGCAGAAATTAATGCAATGATGATGTCAGAAGCCATTAATTTGATCTCTATCAGAATATTGTGCACCATAGATTTTTTTAGGTATGACAGAAACAGTGCATCCAACATGCCAAGCTGCTGTCAAAATTTCTTTTGGAGGAGCACCAGACATTGTCAACATTCTGAGTGTCTCATATGGAACAAATTAATGGCTTTTAACTTCATTATTGTGTTATTATCTGATCAATACTATTAGTTCACCAATATGGCTTTTTCAATGGCCAATGCCAATATGTCCAGGGCAGCTGATGGCTGATATATAATGCCGATAATTTTTTTTTTTGCATCTTATAAAATGCAACAATTTGATAATGATAACAAATGAGACACAAAATTGCTGAACTTGAATGAACATTTATCTAACGTTATTGTCTGTCTGCATTGTCTCCGAAAGTAGATCTGCTGTCTGTCACCGCAGTGCACTGATTAAAAAATAAAAATGCATCGACTAAATAGTGACAAACCAGTCTTTCTGTCTACTACCGGCTCTCGGAGATAATGGTTCAACTCTTCAGTGATGTCCTCACCTTTTTCCTCAGCAGGAGGCCTGTGATGACTGTGAGCCCCAAGAATGTTTGCATATGTTCTCTGAACAAGACCGGAGGCTTCCTCTTCCTCCACCTTTTGTTTAGGAACAGACCCTTGGTCTCCAGTGGTGCCTTCTTGTTGTTCAGACTTGGTGGCAGTGGCCTCTTCCTCTTCTGGCCATTGTCTTGCCTCGTTCAGTGTGTCCCCTGCAGCAAAGACGAGGCTCTTGTATCAAGAATCAAGTACTGTTGCCAGCACCTAACATTTGGACTACTCAATCTTGGAAATTCTTTTTGCAAAGATCAGCGATATTGTCTCTTGGAGTGTTCTGATGCCCCTAGTAGTGGGACCCTCTGTCTGAAGCAGCATCATCAACATTCTAACGCTTGGGATGATGTAGGAGCCATGCATTATGTGAGACATTTCTATTAAGTCTATGAATGTATCTGAAATGTCTTCAGGCAACATCAATCAACCTATAAGGCTGAAAGTTTGCATTAATAACCCTTCTGATGACATTTTTTAAAAAAATTCCTCCTGATTAGGGTTTTTAGTGGATTTGTTCACCTGCAATTAAATTTCATGCTAAATTGTGCCTGGCAGGTGGGAACCTGTACAGGTGACACTAATCAACCTATAAAGCTAAATATTTTTTTTTAATTTTTGAAATTTTTTCTAGCTATTTGTGGCTTATCATACCCCCCCCCCATCCTTTTGAGGTTTTAAAAATTTGGAAGCTGTACATGCCTTTTTCATGTTATGGCCTTGAAATTAGTAATGGTGATCTACAAAAAACCTGCCAAAACCCAATTTGAAAAAAAAAATTATCCCTCTACATAAGTTCTTAGAGGGAGGGGGTGTTCAATCTGCTATTGAAGTTTGTGCTAAGTTGGTCACCAGTTTATGCCCGATTGTTTTATGAAAATTCAGATGTTTTTAATGATTGCCGCCCAACAAAAGGTGAGATTAGTATCTTATTTATTGATCACCCCTTTTTTCACTTGTTTTTTTTTTTAAATTTCAGAAGTTTTAGTGATCACTGCCCAAAATAAATTGTAAGACGTATCTTCTTCATTGATCACCCTTTGCCTAAAGACAATAGTCATGTAATTGTTTCTATTGAGAGACTAATCAGATCTGTTTTAGATGTACTAAACACACTTTCAATTTGACACAACTACAAAGCAAATCATGTATTATGATACAAAACAATTTATTAGCAATTTTCTAATTCTATCTTTACTTTTATCATAACTTTCATTAACAAAAAAGACATCAACATCCAAAAATGAGGCAAAAATAATCTAAAAACATCTAAATTTTCTTGTAAATAAAGTGAAAATGTGAAAATGATAGGCATTATTAATCAATAATACATTTATCAATATAGTAGCAGCTTAGTGTCTAGGCTAATTAAATCAATTAATAATTCTGAACTCCCATCAAATATCTATGTAACCAACTACTATTAGATTATAGAATCTTACTTCCTGTGTTGTATAAAATTAGTATCATGGAAAAGTCAATTCTTTAAATCCCAGCACGACCCAAACACTATATTTGTAGTCCTTAAAATAAAATATTAGTCTAAGCATTTATCTACAAGGTGAGGTAGTTTTTGGCATAAGTTATTCTGATCTCATATTTTTATTATATTATCAAGTTTATTTTCTGCAATTTTGTTCAGTTTCGTTATGTTTCATTTGTACACCTTTTAACTGATCCTGGCTGCACAGAAGACATATCTCTGTTTATCACATTGCTGCTGACCATCAGAGAAATAACATCTTTATCTTAATGGAATGTAATGTAATATTTTCTTGCTGAGTAGCTTTTTTCTATAGGATTACATATACAGTCTTCGGGACAAAGGCATTAAAGTTTATCAAGGAAATGTAATAGTCTTGTAAGTGTATTCAAAATAAATAAACCATTAACATGCATCATTATGTGTCATTGTACGTCAGCATCATCGTCTTCATAAGCAGCAGTCATAATGAGTTGAGTACTGGACAAAGGCGTTTCCCATGATGATGAGCATCATCATCATCATTATCATGTCTTTTAACGTCCATCATTAGACAGAGACCTTCCCCAGGATCCACCACATTTCTCTGTCATGGATGTCTCGGATTGTCTAGTACATCCCTCCATCTTGTATTCTCTTGGCCTCATTTGTGCATGTCTCTGGGGATCCATGTTTTGAGTCGTGATGTCCATTGGTTGCCTGTCATTCTTGCAACATGACCTGCTTATTACCATTAAAGTTTTCTAATAGATTCTATGATGTCTCTGACTCCTGTTTTCTATCTGATATAGTTTGCTGTCTTGTGATCTCTCCATGTGAGGTTGAGCATCACTATTTTGCTAAACCCTGTCATGTTTTATCATCAAATCTTTCTATCTCATTCCCTCCCTCCCCTCATCTTGTGTCTGGTCTTTGCCTACTACAGTTAGTGTCCAGTGGACACCAATTGGTTTGTCTTCTGCTTCATCTGTTGTCATTTCTCCTCGCTAAGTGTCTGCCGGCTATATTCAAAAGGAACTTGAGGATCCTACTTGAGAGAATAAGGACTGATATCTAAGTAACTAATTAACCCATCCGTTTTTGTTCCTTGATTATCTGCATGATATCTTCCACTCTATTCCTTTTTCTGAACCATGTTTATCTTTTTTCTATTCCTAGCATTGCTCTTCTCATGACTCTCTCTGCAATTCCAACTTGTCAGTTTGTTATGCATCTATATATAAATATATGTATGTATATATATATATATATATATATATGTATGTATATATGTATATGTATGTATATATATATATATATATATATATATATATATATATATATAAAGGTACTACCCAAAAGCACTCTAAAGGAAATATTCACCTAGTAGATTCCACTTTGAAGTAACCCAACTGTGGATAACTGTTTGGCAGCAATTCATATAAATATATGCACATAAGTAAGGAACAGAAATATATCTGAATGAAAACGGATGCCAACACTCTCATGCACGCAAATAATTGAATGTCTTTTTTATGTTCTCTCATCTGATAACAGAACTAAAATTCAATGCATGAGATGTCAAAAAACTTTGTACATCAACACTTGCTCCCAAACGTTCCCAGCACAATAAACAACGTTTCTTTTTCTAGATTATATGAACAAATATTTTTTTTTTACACTTATGCCTAATTTCTGGAATTTTTTAACTATATAGCTGAAATACCTGTCATTGCCTGGAGAAAAAAAAAATTCTTTGACAAAATTGGGAAGCAAATGGTATCACATAGAAATTTTTCAGAAAAGACTTGCATAGCCCCTCTTATAACCTTGAAGATTAATTTTCCTGAAAACTGAGAATTTATTTGATCATTTCTGGCGTCAGTAGTCTGCTTGCCAAAGAAAAAAAACTTCCACAATATCTTAATTGGGTCTAAAGCAACAACATTCAATAAATTGGAGGAAGAATATCAACTTTAAGATATGTTGCAATATGCTGGGTTGAGGCAAGCTCTGCCAATAATTCCTTTAAAAGGAGGTAGAGGAGACAAAAATGATTAGACCCCCATTTTTTCTTTTGGCTGTGGGCACAAAAAATGAAGTCAAGAGACAGGTTTCACTGAAGTTTGTAGTGTCAAATTGAGATAGTAGGAACAGCATTAATTAAAAAACAAATTCTATGTTATAACAAAGAGTTCATTTTTATTTTGAATTGACATTACAAATCTGCCTTTTGCCAATATACTTTGTTTAGTATATCTAATAATGTCTGCAAATGGACATGTGAGGAGGAAAAGTTTTGTTTGATAAAAAGATTGGTTTTATGAGGGGAGGAAGGTATCGAAGTACCAAAAATCACTTTTTAAAAAAATTTTTTAAAAAGTTTTTTTTTCGATTATTTGACTTTCTTGAGTATTTTTTGTAAATAAATTTTTTTTTGTGATGTAATTACCCTTGTTAAAAATAAATTAGATCATGACTATCTTTTTATTTATTTCTATTCATATTTTATGATAATGTAACACCAGACTTTTCGGCAGAGTCATAGCAATATGAATATTATTGAATATCTCAATCTACGATTGAAAATACAATTCAACAGCACTTCGCGAAAATCAACCAGAGTTCAACTTAAGGTTCATCATCAGCCTTCTAGCATCTGTTGTTGGACATAGACCATCCCCAGGATTAGCCAGACCTCTCTATCATGGGCATCATGGATCCAATGCTTCCTGAACTTGTCTAGTTTGTCACACTATCTAATATTTAGCCGGCCACAGTTCCACATATGATTTCTGGGATTCCTCGTTGTGAGTCTATCAGTTGTCTGATATTCTTGCAACATGACCAGCCCATTGCCATTTGAATTTTCTGATGGATTCTATGATATCCTGTTCTTCCTCTAATACACTGTGATGTTTTGTGATCTCTCCATGTGATGTTAGGCACAAATCTTTCTTGTGCACATTGCATGGTTCTCAGCTTGAGGGGTAATCTTTGGTTAAATTCCATCTTTCACCTCCATAGGTGACTATCGAGAAGATACATTGGTTGTACACACTTTTTTTAAAAGACTTATGGGATTTTCTTGCTTCTAAAGGTTGAGCTTGCTCTATCAAAAGCTCATCATTCTAGACTGATTCTCTTGATTTTTTCTTCTTTCAAGGACATCATGGAGATTTGCTTCTGTGATGGTATATATGTATGTTGCAAGACTCTGACATATACACAGTCTACACATTAGTGTATGTTGGCATCAATGACAAAGTCAAAAAATGCTACCCTGAGTGGCATTTTATGTTCTTCTGCTTTCTCTTTCAGTTCATTTACTGAATAAAGATGGGCAATAGCTGAGTAGCTTTTTCTGAATCCAACCTGTTCTCATAGTTGGTTTCATCATGCTTTTTGGTCATTCATTTGGTGATCACTTTGGTAAAACGTTTGTAGATACAGTTGAGTAGGTTTATTTGCCTGTAGTTTTTTAGATGGGTTCCCTTTATTATGTAATAGCATTATGATTGCAGTGTTCCAAACTTCTGGGACATCACTGTCTCATGAATGATGGATAGAATGGGTGGTTTCCTGGTGATGACTTGACCAGCTTTTTGAGTTGGTTGTTGATGATTTTATCTGGTCGAGGGGCTTTTCTTTTCTTTTCATTTGCTCAATAGCTCATATCACCTCCCATAGAGTTACTTCTGAGAAATTTTCAAACTAGTTATCTGTAACTTGTTTATCCTGTTTATTGTCTAGTGTCCCTTGTTTGGAGGGATAGAGGTTTTCTAGAATTTTCTTTGAACACAGCAGTAATTTGTTTTTTTCCTGTACTGAGAGCCTTTTAAATAGTTTTAAAGCCTCCACCTTTTTTGAACTGCTCTTGATTACTGCTGTTCTGTAGCTTCTTTTATCTCCTCTTCATTTCTTTTGAATGGTTTGGTTTAATTTAGTTGCTTCGATCTTATTGTCCGTGACCAGAGATTTTTACGTTTTTCCATGAGAGTCTTAGTTCCTTCTGAGAGTCTACTGATAGTTTGTTTGCTCTTTGGCTTAAACACATTGATGACTTTTATCAGACAGGTTGTAATTTTGTTTTTGAGCTTATTGATGTTCTTTTCTGTGGAACAATGGAAGGAAAATAAAGTGGCTATTTCCAAGGAATGAATTCTTTTATTGGTGAATATATTTCTGGCAGAATTTTCTGTTGAGTTTGGGAAACTACTGTCAAATATAATGACTTATATTGGAATTATGAGTCTTATATTGTTATCGTCAAGGAATAGGTTGTACAAAGATGTTGCTGGAGATAAAGGATTTTGCCTTCATGTGGTGTGGTGGATTGCACCACGCCCTGACATCACTAAAGATGCTGGAGGAGGAAGGGAGATGTATGGAGAACATGTGTGCCAAGTATGAATGTGGATGCAGATATTATACAGAGTAAATGGGAAACATACAAGTATTCAGAGAAGCAAAAGAAAGGTACTTTTAATCTGTTGCATTGTATACATGTAATGAAAACATTAATATGATTGATCATGTACAAAGAGGAGGAGAGAAGAGGCCTGTTTAGATTGAGTTATACTTTTTTACGTTAAAAATAAGATATAGGAAAGAATAAGTATATAGGGGACACCTTGCATAACAGGTCTAATGTCGTTTGGTTCGTCTATCGAACGGAGCCTGATGAATCATGCCTGTTATAATGAGTTGATCAAGCTAGATTATAAAAAGGTGGTCCGTTCAGGTTAGGTGCAATAAGGAGTCAAACGGGGAAAAATGGTAAATGCAGCGTATTTGCATTCAGTAGTTCTATGATTCCGATGGTGGTATTGGTTGGATTGATTTCAACAAACTTTCTGATTGGTCCCTTGTGCCAGATAAATTGGAGCTGATAGTGATGTTTAATAGAGATAAACTTATGGCGGCACAGGAAAGTGAAATAAAGAATGTGTATGAGGAAGTTGGAGATCAAGGTCAAAATGTGGGATGGGTCATTACTGAAAAAATTAAAGAACCATGCTATAATTAAAGTTAGATTGGTTGTTCATGGATTTGAGAAAGATACAGCAAATCTTCAGAAGGATTCACCGACATGTTCAAAAGAAGCTGTTTGCCTTGCTCTTTCCCTGGCTTCATTTAATCAATCAGTTTGTTACATCATGGTTGTCAAGGCTGCATACTTACAAGGTAATGAAGTCAAACGAGACGTTTTTTTTTTTCCAGACATCCACCTGGGTTCTTCAAATCATGCTAGGGAAATCGAGGGAAACAATGCCTGGTCTGTGTGATGCTGCCAGAGCTTGATATAGGTGTGTTAGAAATGAACTTTTCTCATTATCTGGTAAAATATGTTCTTTGAATTATTCATAGTATTTGTGTAACAACAATGAAATTGAATGAATTATTTGCATTTATATCAATGACGTTCTTTGGGCTGATTGTAATACATTTATAAAATATATCATTGATAAGCTGAGTGATAGGTTTTTGATTGGAAATTCTGCTTCTACATCCTTCAAGTATTTTGGTCTTATTATCTCAACTTGCAATGGCCTAGCCCCAGACCAATGTACATCGTTTCTATCTCCTGTTGCCATCAGTGGTCAGTGTGAAGTGCAGAAGACCAGTGAAGTTTCTTAATCTGAAAACGTTGCTTATTGAGCACTGATTAGTCAGCTCAATTGGATAACTACCTACACTACACCCGATATTGCATTTGACATGAGAGTTAAGTATATCTTACAACAAAGCAACTGTTAGCAATTCATTGAAATTGAATAAAATGATAACCTGAGTGACAGATGATTATATAAAACTCTTCTTCCCTAAGCTCAATAGGATTTAATCATGCTCACTTGGATGTTATTCAGATGCCTTTTTTGCTAATCTTCCCAAAGGAGGTTCTCAAGGGGATTTCATGGTATTCATAAAGGATGAGAAAGGTCGACATCATTCTATTTACTGGCAAAGCAAGAAAATTCATAATTAGAAAAAGTTATCAAATCAACCCGGTCTGCAAGAACGACATTACTTGAGTGCGCAGAGATAGCGGTTTATATTGTCCAAATCATCCAGACAATATCACATTGTCTTCCTGTCAGAATTGATTGCGTGGTGGATTACAAACGTTTTGTAGATCCTCTCTACTTATCTAAGAGTACTGAAGATTGAGAACTGATGTTGTTGTTCTGTGAGATATGCTCAGTAAGAAAGAGACAACCAAAGTTTCATGGGTGGATACCTTGCAGCAACTTACAGACTGTCTTACCAAGAGACAAGTCTCCACCAAGCAGCTATGGACTGCTATTAGTTGAATTTGATAATGTAATACAATGGTATGCAAAAATTAAAACAAAAGACAGCAAGAAGTATTAAGGTGTATGATGTCATCAGCTGGAGTGGTTTCAGTAAGTGCCACTAGGTGGCAATGTTAGTGGCAGCCATTTTAAAATAAGTATAAAAATGGAGGTGACCATGTTGGATATGACTAGTTTAATCAGAGCAGTGATTGAGTTCACATTGGATTTTTACAATATGCAATGAGTTACGGTAGGTTTTGATTGAATTTTTCATCTATATTTCTTCTCATGGTGCCTATTGTAATCATAGTGAAATAAATATGCAGAAACTTTCAACAGAATTGCAATGTTTACTTTAAATGTGCTTTTAAAATTCAGGTATTGCATGTATTTCTCATAGCTTACTCTGATTATCTACTCATTTATTGAACTATGATTTTTTTTTTAGTTTTGTCTATGACCATGAATTCTTCTTCTTAAGAGCAAACATTTTCACTGATAGAAATAAGTCATACTCTCTATTTGAATCATTCAATTCTTCTATTGAAGAGAACTTTTTTTTTTTCCTTTTATTATTTATTTAACTAGGCATCCCTGTGACAAAGGAGGCATAAGTTTGAGTCTCACTTGGAGCTTATTCTTTATTTCCAATCCACACAATTTACCTACTCTTGGAGATGGATGGCCTTTGTTTAGTTATGATTCAAAAAAATTAAGATGAAGGAAAATAATAATCAAATTATTTATGATAGTTCAGGAGTGGTAGGAATTTGAATATATCTGAATTCTTTTTTTTCATGAATATTAACTACTTCCTAAATATTTTATATTGTTTGTCATACTTACTTGAAAAGGGAATTTTTGAATACCAGCATTGATTTAATTACTAAGAAATCATTTGTTTTCATTAGAAGTCTCCCAGCATAATTGAATATACTATTAATTCACTTTTTACTATATATATACATTTAAGTAAATTTATTCATACTCTGGTTGTGCTGGGGCATTGCCTGGGTTTAGAAAACTTAATCTTAACTTATCACTTAAATGAAAAAAATTTTGCCTGTCCTTATAATTTTCTGGCCAAACCTTGCTGGGGCTGGTATATGGTGCATGATTGATGTATGCCACCAGAACTATCCCAGATATTTTCTTTATATATTTTTGCTAAAGGGTTACATTATTTTTACCTTTTTAAGTTTTGCAAAGACCAAGTATTGCTTCTTATGAAGACCACATTTGCAGATGAATAACTGAAAAAGGTAAAGTTTTACATGTCGGGGGTTTTGAATTCATCAAGATGTTTCCATCATTTGATTCGAGTAGCTTTTAATCCATTGGACCTTAGTGAAAATTAAATTTTTAGAAAAAGATTTTCAAGTTTTATGGGGGAGAGGGGTTGTATTTACAATGTAACTTTAATGCTATCATCATTAGCTTTTTAGTTTCTGTCATTAAACATAGACCTTTCCCAAGATTTGCTAGACCACTCTAACAAGGACATTGCAGAGCCAGTTAATGGATTCTGTGATATCTTAGACTCCAGTTTTTTCTCTAATGTACTGTACGGCCTTGTGATCTAGTATGTTGAGCATGATTCTCACTTGTGCATGTTGTATGGATGTTAGTTTGAAAGTCAATTTTTTAGCTAGGTTTAGCTCCATAGGTGACTATTCAAAGGATGCATTGATTGTATACCCTTTTAGGATTAATGGGATGTTTTTGTTCTTGAAGATTGAGCTTGCTCTTCTGATAGCTTGCCAACCTAGTGACTTTTTTTTTTTTTCACTTGATTTTTTTCTATCATAGATTTTTATAGAGATTTGTTTTCCTAGGAAGATGTAGTAATCTTTGTTCAGCTCTGTGTTTTCGATTTTGGTCCTTGTCCTCAACATCAGATTAGGCTGAATATCTAAGTAATCTCAGATTTGCTGACGACATCATCTTTTTTGTTGAAAACCTTCATGATCTCCAAATAATGCCAGACAGATCTTAATGAAGAAAGCAAGAAAGTTGGTCTCTACATGAACTTGAGTAAAACGTAAATCTTGACTATTGAAAAATGTAGGAAAAACTCCTCTTTCTCCATTTAAGAATGTTCGATTCTTCATTTTTTAACTTCTTTATCCATCTTCTCAATCCAATATCATTAACTCTCCTTCTTTTATATTGGGCATTTCTTTTTGAAATTCTGGTTGATTTTTACTTTACAGCTCAACAAATCTATTGGGAATTTACACTAAAAGCAGAAAGTTCAAACAAAAAAACCATTTTATATCATTATTTTCATTACATGACGTATCATAAATCATTAATTTTTATGACTTCTTTTTACCTTCATCTCAATTTTTAGTTGCTTTTCTATAGATTTTTACTCATTGCCAGAGGAAGTCTGTCTGAGTAAAGTTCAGATTTTTATTTACTAAATCAAATTAAGCTGAAGATGGTCATAAAAATTGATAACTTATAATACTTCATCTAATAAGAACAAAAATAATAAAATGTATTAACAGTGATGCTATTAGCTGTTGTTGTTGAGAGTTTGGTATAGAGAGTAAGTTTGTAGGTTTGTTTTGCACTTCTGCTCTATAGTTGGCTTCTGTAACCTATTTAAAGCGGCAGGGTGTAAACCTGCCCCCCCCCTACACACACCGTGAAGGATGGATTTGAGTCACATGAGAGGCTTTTCTTTTTTCTTTTTTTTTTATCAACACTTTATTTACTGCTGTTGGTAGCCGGCTTGATTAAAGTTACAATAAAAGACAATTAAAAAAAAAATTATTAAGGTAAATAGTAATGAGAAAAACTGAAAAGACAAAACAAAACAAAACATTACCACTGTCAATGAAGGGGGTAGGGGCAATGGGATAATTAAGTGGTAAAATTATGGTGGATTCAATAATTCTTTTCTGATTCTTCCCCTAAATTCATGTGTATGCTCATGCTTGCCCACATAATATCCCCAAAAGTTCTCAATGAATTTATGTAGAATTTTCTGTTTGAATGGAAAACAGCCTACAGAAATGATTGAACTTTTGGGTTTGTCCACATATAATTCCTTCCTCTGGTTATGCCCACACCACATAATATCGCTAAAAGTTTGTGCCTGTCCATACAATATCTTCAAAAGTTCTCAGTGAATTTCAATGGTGTTTTGGAAAAAGGTGGGTAACTTGCTTTGAAAAGGTAATTAAATTAGGGGTGGATCCATACACAACCCCCCCCTCCAACAGCATTAGCAGAGATATGTAGTTTCTGTGCTTTCTAATTTTCCAAAAGTGATCAAATTCCTACACTTGACATTATTGTGAAGTTGGAGTATGATGACATGCCTAGAATAAAAAGTACTTCATGAAGTAACAAATAGTAGTTTTGGTAAAATGACTGGAGAGAAATCCACCTTTACTGACCTTGTGACTTACCTTTCTCTCGGAGGCTTTTCCACTTATTTCACATTCATCATAGTCAGTTGTCTCTTCTTGTCTTTTGCAACTCTTTTTCTTTATGTGTATCAAGATAAAAATACAGCTATTTTCTTATGCAAGCTTTGTTTGAGAGTTGAATTTTGCAGGATTGGTTTTATATAAACACACACACACACCACATCATCATCACCATCAGCCTTTTAACGTCTGTTGTTGAATGTAGATCTTCCTAAAGATTTACCAGACCTCATGATCATGGGCGTTGCGATGCCAATATCAGCTAACATTTTCTATATAATCAGGTCATCTTATATTTTGCCAGCCACTATTTCGCATAGGATATCTCGGAATCCATATTGTCAGTCATGTGTGTATGCAAGCGTTTCTAAAACACAAAGTGATTGGCTAGACCATGTTTATAGAGGCAAATCCAGTCTTGATTATGAACTATCCAACTACGAACCACTTTCTCTTCTTATTTTTGCCCTTGTACTTTTTTGATGGTTATATATGCTTCTTTCTAGGACTTATGGGATTTTCTTGTTCTTGAGAATTGAGCTTGCTCTGCCAAAGGTTTGCCACCCTAGAGTGATTCTTCACTTGATTTCTTCTTAAAGGATTTCATGCAGATTTGTTGTCCAAGGAAGATGTAGAGGTTCACTTTCTCCAGGTTTATGTTTTCAATTTTGATCTTTGTGTATTTATATTTGAAATGTTTGTTGTACATAACCTTTGTTTTGCTGAAGCTCATGTGAAGGCTGACTTTCTTGCTTTCTCCATTCAGTTTATCTAGCATTAATTGGAAGTTGTGCCGGTTCTCTGCAAAAAAGACGATGTCATCTGCAAATCTTAGGTTACATAGGTATTCTTTGTCTGTTCTTGTTCCTTTGTTTTCCCAGTCTAGGTTTCTGAAGATAATCTTGAAGCAAGCTGTAAAGATTTTTGATGAGCTGGTATCACCTTAACTAATGTGTACTCTCAATAGTCACTTATGGAGTTGAAACTTATAACTTGACCAAGAGACAGGCCCTCAAACTGAGAATCATGCAACATGCACATGAGAGAATCCTACTCAACATTGCATGGAGAAATCACAAGACAGTACAGTATACTGAGGAAAAACAAGAGTCGGAGACATCATAGAAACAATGAGAAACTCGAATGGCAATAGGCTGATTATGTTGCAAGATTTGTCGACAATCGCTAGACATCACAACTCACATCATGGATCCTCTGATCGAATGCGGAACTGAGGCCAGCAGAATATGAGATGGTGAGACAAACTAGACAGGTTCAGAAAATATTGGCTCCACAACATCCATGATAGAAAGGTGTGGTGAATCCTGGAAAAGGTCTCTGTGCAACGATGGATGATAAAAGACTAATGATGACAGTGAAAGTGTTCATTTTAGATGCATGATTGACAAAGATGGATACCATGCATTTAATTGGATAAGATAAAGCTAATAAAAAATAAAACTCCTTTCAGGAGTCAATTTTATACTTGTAAAATCTATTTTGTGTACATAACTTCTACTGAAACTGCAAGTTGTTGTTAATTATGTCCATTGTTATAAAATTAGTATTTTAACCCTTAGGTACATGTAAGAATATTGAAAAGGTAATTTCAAGGGGAATCACTACTAATCAGTTACCTCCCTTCCAATTCCCTTATTGCTCTATCTGCTCATGAAAACATCTTTTTTTTTTTCCATATTAAAATGAAAAATCTCCTTATTGTCTATATATATTTTCATTTATCATGCTATCACTGATAATATTTTGAGTTTTTAACTCTTGACATCATAAACTGTTTGATATCACTCTTAATTGACAGCAGAGCTCTTTTGTGGAGGAAACAAAGTTTGTTAAATTTATTATGTCACAAAGAATAAAGAAATAGATAAAAAAATTACTTCAAGTTGAAAGGGATGTTAATTTGATTTGTAGTTATTCCCTTGTTACTGAAATCTAAATTTTCTTAAATGAAACTTAGAGATAACTCTCAATCTAAAAGAAAGGAAAATATCAGTTGGTGCTACAGCTTTTTCACCATTATAAAATCGGCCCAAATAATTAATTTCGGGACGAACTGTTGTATATTTAGTTGTATATTGTCTAAAATGTGAGCACCTCTTATTAACTGCCATAATACCATGTTCCTTCATAACTGTGTAAGATTTTATATCTAATCTATTATTGTTAAGACTATTCGTAGATTATAAAGAAGCTTAATATTCTGCATTATATTCGACAGAAGATTTTTTGCTAGCAGATAATTTAAAATCTTTCATTTTATTCAATATATTCATAAAAATTAAACTTAGACCTAGAATTTTAAGCCATGCATTTTTTTTGTCATGTATTCATCTACACAATTATTATTTATTAGAAATTATTTTGGGTATCACTTTTATTTGATCTTGTTTCAATCACGAGTTTGATATATTATAGAGATTCTCATTGACCTACTGATGGCTTCAAGTTGAAATTAGTTAAAATTGGATTTAAAAAACATTTTCCACTCAGAATTATTTTGTGTTTTTTTTTTTTTTTTTTTTTTTTTGCTGCTGATTGTGTGGAATATTCTTTGCTGCATCTTTTCACAGAAATTTGTCACCTTATCAATTATTCAAAGACAGATCATTTTTAGAAGGTGTTTTTCACTGAAAAGACTCTGAATCAAAGAACTTCATTCGTGTGCATTTTTGATTAAATCAAATGATTTTCATTTAATAGTTAAATTGGTTTATATCATAGCTTCTCAAAAATCTACTTATATAATGAACATAGTAATTTTCTTGGTTTTCTCTCCATATCCATGGACTCCTCCACTTGAAAGTAACAATTTTGCTGATAAAAAATATCTCCTACCTACCATTTGAAATGATAGACTTTTTTTTAAGTATGGTTTTCTAGAAAAAAAAACATTCAATAGAAATCCTCAAAAGAAGAAATAAAGTGAAGAATCTCGGTAGAGCAAGCTCAACTTTCAAGAACACAAAATTTAAACCAGTCACCCCCCAAAAAAGGTATACAACTAATGCATCCTCCTGGTAGTCAACTATGGAACTATAACATTGAATCTAACCATAAGACAGACCCTCAGACTGAGAACCATGTAACGTGCACATGGGAGAATCATGCTAAACAGCTCATGGAGAGATCACAAAACAGCACAATATATTAGAGAAAAGACAGGAGTCAAGGATATCATAGAATCCATTAGAAAACTCAAATGGCAATGGGCTGAACATCTTGGGAGAATGTCAAACCACCGCTTGACATCATGACTCACAATGTGGATACCCAGAGATCATAAGCAAAATTGTGGCTGAGAGAGAATGAAATGACGTGATAAATGAGAAAAATTCAGAAAGTACTGGCTCGATGATGCTCATGATAGAGAGTGGCTTGCAATTCTCATGGAAGCTCTTTGTCAAATAACAGATGATAAAAGGCTGATGACCAGTAAGCCCCCTCACCTTTTCAAAATTTTGAATTGCACTTTTTTTGCTCTTTGGAAAAAATGTCGAAAGCAAAAATACTGACCAGCCTTTCTTTTGCAGCCAGCCATTGCAGAGGCAGCATGTACCCTTTTCCTCTCCTCTACCTCCCACTTTCCTGTATCTCCTGCCACCACAACCTCTGACTCAACTTGACATACCATCCAGACCACAAATAAAATGATTCCATTAAATAAGTTAAGCAATTTTTCTGTGCTTTTTAAGTTTATATATGGGATACTTTTTAAATAAATTGCTATATTTAAAAAAAAAAAAAGCACTTTATACACCGATAGTTCTCAGTCCCAGGTCACATTCCTCTCCTTGAGATCCTTTGTTTCCTTGATTCCTCCCCAATTTTAAATTGTCATCTAGTAATTTTTTCACCCTTGTACTCTCTGTTATATATTCCTCCTCTGATTGAAATTCCTCTCTTTTGGAGAAATCCATAGCACTTTTGAATAACTGCTCTGTACCAGTAAGAGAATCCTGCTCAAAATCTTGAGTAGAGACCACAAGAAAGCATCGTATATCAAGAAAAAAACAGGAGTCTGAGACATCATTGGAAACAAGGTGGAAACTCAATGGCAAAAGGCTGGTCATGTTGCAAGAATGGTAGACCACCAATGAACATCACAACATGGATCCCTAGAAATCAAAGGCAGAATGGAGGCCAGTAGAATATGAGATTGTGAGTCGAACTAGACAGGTTCAGAAAATATTGGCTCTCCGACGTCCTTGATAAAGGGGTGTGGCAAATCTTAGGGGAGGTCTATTCCACAGCAGATGATAAAAGACTGATGATGGCTTTGCAAGTGTTCATTTTAGGTGTATGATTGACAAAGATGGACGCCATGCATTTAATTAGATAAGATAAAGCTGATCAAAAATTTTATACTTGTAAAATTTATTTTGTATAAATAAGTTCAACTGAAACTACTAGTTTTTGTTAACAATGTGCATCCTTATAAAGTTAGTATTTTGATCCTTAGTTACATATAAGAAAATTGAAAAGGTAATTTCAAGGGGAATCACTACTACTGAATTACCTCCCTCCCAAGTGTAGGTGAAATTTTTCATTCATTTTTTATTCAATTTTCATTCCGGCTAACGCAATAAATTTCACAAAGTTTCTCTTCCGCAAAAGGAGAGCTCTGGTTTGAAGCATTTGATGATGTTGAATTAATTTAAAATCTTTATGGCAATGATAACTTGATCCTTGATCAGTTTTTTTTTTCTTTTTCTGTCAGTGCCATTTTATAAATATCCATACAGAAATTTTCAGTAACTTAGTTAATATCATATTAGTTAATACTAAACTTAAGTAACCTCTCAATTATTTTTGAGTATCAAATATCTTGCTGCAGATTTTCAGTTCAGTATGGCTCTTCTCATCTTGGCAGATGGTCTTAGCAGCCTCCAGACTCTGAATTGCTATGCCTTCATGTTTAGTATGTAGAAAGTGTACCCAAGTTCTATTTCACCCCATCTCGACCATACTGAAGGTTTCCAAAGGAAAGAAGTACTCAATATGTTTGGAAATCAGCATAGCTGCAGGGGATGCCATCCTACTTGGTGGCAGCACTTGGAAGTCTTGGGACAAACACTAGTCTAGATACTGCACTGGCATTGTTTTGGAGGTTTTCCATCTAGATTTAGATATTTTTGGTTGACATCAGAAATTACAATTTAGATGATTTTTAATAAAATAAGTACTTATATATCTAAGTATTATTTATTCACATTTGTACATATACTGTCATTTCTGAAGACACGGGTACAACAGTTATTAACATCTATTGCAATTTTATTGCCTTTTCTTAGAATTTTAAAAAAACAATTCTACATTTAAAAAAATGTTTAATATAGTTCCACTTGATTAAAATATATCTGGACACGAACAGCGACTCTGGAAGATTTAATCTTTAAATGAGTCGTATAACAATAATAGATACATTACCCAGATTAGACAATTTCAAAACAAAGAGATTGGAACTAAGTTCAAAGAATATATCAATATTTAATTAAGAAAAAGTGAATTTTAGTCATATTTTAAAGTTTCAAAGAATATATTTATAAGTAATCAATCTATGAAATCTGACAATGCTGGTGCAAAATAAACATTCCAAAATTAAATGTTTACTTTTCTTATTTACAGTTATCATCATAAGTCTTTAAACCTCGGTCGTTGGACATAGACTTTCCCCAGGATTTGCCACACCTCTCTATCATGGGCATTGCAGAGCAAAAACCTTCTGAATTTATCTTGTTCATCTCTCCATTTTGTTTTCTGCTGGCCTCAGTTTTGCATGTGATCTCTGGAAATCCTTGTTGTGAGTCCTGATGTCCATCAGTTGTCTGCCATTCTTGCTATATCACCAGCCCATTGCCATTTGAGTTTTCTAATGGATTCTATGATATCTCAGACTTCTGGTTTCTCCTTGATATATTATGCTGTTTTCTGATCTCTCCATGTGAGGTTGTAGTGGTAAAAAAAAAAAAGTAAGTGAACGTAGGGTTGTCTGTTCCAGCTGATATAGTGATCTGATGAGCAGAGAAAGTCTCTATGACTGGGTGGTTCGAGGGGAAGGGATAATTTAATGGTACCTTGATTCAATATATATAACTGCAATCTATAGTGTTGGCTAATTTGAGAGTATGAACAGATGAACAATGACAGTTTTAGTTGAATATTGTGAGGGAATGCAATTCTCCCTCTGAAACTAAGGGAATGCTGTTCCCACAGCACTACACCATTGTTTGTTTATTAATTAAATATTGATTCGGTACCATGATTTTTTTTTTTCAAAATAACCATTATTCTTATTATCAAGACTGATATTATTCATAGATATGGGTCGCCCCATGTCAAGTAGACATATTTTGGGAAATTTTCACAATTGATTAGAACATGAAGAATCAAGCAACCAAATTGAAAAAAACTAACCTTGAGTATTTTTATGCAATTTTTTTTCTCATGTTCATTTTGGCCTTTGAAAATGATATATTTTTTTGGCCATTTTTTTTTATGATAGCCATTTTGCAAGACTTTATATCTCAGGATTCAGAAATGCAAGAAGATCCAGATGTTGTCAGTTTGAAGTACATAAATACTAATTTTTTTCCTTGCTAGACAGCTGAAGTGGGTCAGGTCCTGAGTTTTGATTACTTAAAAATGACTTTTCCAAAATATGATGACATTTGAAGTTCATTTTAACATCTTTTTTGAAAAAAACCTAACACTTTCAAAATTTACTTGAAAAGTTGATTTTGAGAACAAATTTCCAGCACAGAGCTTCCTGTCATACAATTGTGGCTAGTTGAAAATAGAAAAAATAATTTGGCTGCCATCACACTGAACAAAGTAGTAATTGTTCAAGAATCCATTGTGACTGAATGAGTTAAGATATTGAGCTAAAATTTTGTGAAACTTCATTTCAAGCCCAAGAAAATCTGTGACCAGAGTTAGAGTAAAATCGGAGATAGCTATAGGTACCATAGGTCGACTGGACATAGAATGACCCATACGTATGTGTTGTCTTAGGTAATCGATGCATAATACTAATGTAAATATAATTGATACCCTAATTCCCTGCTCCAAACCATAACATCCTGACATAATGTGTAAATCTCGTATAATATTTAAAATTATGTTTGAATCACACACAGATACGGAATTTGATCAAAGTACCGAGTGATTCCTAGAGTCTTACATTTTTCATTATTGTTGAAGAGCTTTGAAATGCTTTAATTCTATGGTCAACTTTAATGATATTTTAATTGTGACTCACAGATGACTTTGAAAGTATGAATTGGAAAGCAAATTGAAAATCAATAGTTGAAAATTGAATGAAGTCAATTTGAAAGAGGGAAGAAAAACTCAACAAAAATAATACTTTATCAAAATGGGCAAAGTCAAATTTGTTTTAATGTCAGTTTTATAGGGCGCTCAGAGTAAAACTTACTTCTACCAATTTGTGATATCAGCATGCATCTGTCCTAGTGTTTATGTGACCTTCTGCATGATCGCCCAAAGAAGTAATGATCTGCTGCTGCCTTTATGTCTCTCCCACACAGCTTTACGTATCAACTCTGTTACAGGTATGACTTATCACCTAATTTTTAAAGGCATTATCCTATTAAATATTTATGAATCTACTCGTATAATGATTTTCTTGCTTCTCTGTCTGTACCATAACCATAGACTCTTCCACTTAAAGATAATATCTGCTGATAAAAACATCTCCTACTCATTGTTTTAAACAATAGACTCCTACTACTAAAATGAGGGTTTTCGTTTTCTGAAGAAAAAAGGAAAAATTATCTGATAGAATCCACTAACAGGAGTTTTTTGCAGCCATTAAGCTTGATGTTGCTTCTTCCATTGTATCAATTCAATATCATAATTCAATTACCAGGCCTGTCAAAGATTCAAGCTTACAGATTGTCACCCATCTAGATATGACAAGGCTCAAAGTTGCTTGATTCCAGTGATCTTACGAGAACTAGTGTATCCATTGTGGTTTTGGCCATAACCCCTTTTGCCTCGGGAAGAGGTGTGTCTATCCTAGTTCTTGTGTTAAGTTCCCCAGTGGAGAGGTATTGAGTACCATTTTTAAAGTCTCCGGTACGACTCGGCAGAGGATTGAACCATGGTTTACCAAAGCGTTGGTGGACACTCTACCACTTGACCACGGTGATCAGCAAGCAAACATATGAACTCTGTTTTAGTTAGCTTACAATCTGATCACATAAGTAACAAATGTCTGTGAATTGCTACGGCCGAGCTGAAATATATCCTGCTTCAGGAGCAATGTACAAAGAGATTGATTGTTTTACCATAGCACTGCCTCGTAGAGATGCCCCCTTGCATTATTGGTAATGCGTATAAACCATGTCAGTTGGTGTCCCTTTGATGGATGATATTGTCCATGTTCCACTGACTTATGGCTGACCAGTGTTCTCAAAGTGCAGTTATTTAAGATAAATGATTCTTGACCTGTGATCATCCTACAGACGCTGATGATGGCCATCATTGCAATACCAAAGCTTTTCTCTCTTTTCTTACCACGGCCCATCTTCGAGTAACAAATTCCATTCCATCTGTGATGATTGAAATAGCCAAGTTTGGAACTGGTGTGTATGTATGTGCATGTGCGTAAGTGTGTTTGTCTTCGGATGGAGGGAAACTGCTATTTCTTATTGGTAAATAAAAGTGAGATCCAATCTCTCTCAGAACGTTTTATCACATGTTGCTTAAAATTCTAGCCACTACGCTGTTCAGTTCATCAATCTTACTCACTCTGTCTTTTTCTCTCTCATTCTCTGTTCCTTTAAGTTGAGCAAATATTTGAAAGTGTCCATGTGGTCCTGGTAGGTGATTGTAAGTGTTTGAGATTCTTCACCTGTGCTCATCACCAAATGGAATCTGTCTATTAGTACAAGTCATTTGAGATTTTGGGGAAGTTGTTGATGCTATATGGTCGGTCTGATTTGACATCTATCTGAATTTGGTCTTCAACTGGTTGACCTTAGGCTTAGGAAATTGACTGGCAAGAAATATGTAAGCACTGGTTGAATCTTCTCTTCAACAAAGTGCTCATTGGTAATGTTTATTGAGAACATTTGTTTTTGGAAGGTTTTTCTTCAATCCATTGTACCTGGAGGCAATTATTTCAAGTAGCCATTTTGACACCAAATAAATCATGTAGTGGAAATATTCCAAGTATCAGTTTTTGGTCTCTTTATGCATTTGTAAATTGCCATCAGTCTTACCCCATTTATCACGTGTGGAATTTCATTGGGAGGTGTAGGGTGATTGATTGGTTAACAACATGAAGAGTGGACTTGGCAAGCTGAATTCAAAATCTGGCCAAGACTGTTCACTTTCCACTGATGTCCTTGGAGAGGGCATGAATCTATATCTCCCTCAACCTATGGGTAAAATAGTGCAGGGTTAAATGAGAGGTGCCTCTTCAAGTGTTTATCTCCTCTGAGTCTATTTCACATATTTCAAACAGGTCGAGTGAGTAGTAGAGGTTGTCACCGACTTACAACTGGGTTCCATTCTCCCAGGAAGGCCGTACCTCAAAATGGTCATAAATTGTCCAGATTTCTGTCTGAACTGTTCACACACTATGCTTTACTATAAAAAAAATCACTACTGCATCATTATCTTTACTCTTTTAAAAAAATTTTTTTTTTAATCCCTGCCACATCTTTAGAATGGAATAAAAAAAGAAATATGCAATTGTATTTTGAAATGAAAGGGAAATCAAATATGTAATTGCATTTTAAAAATGGAATTGGAGACGAATATGCAATTGCATTTTAAAAATGGAATTGGAGATGAATATGCAATTGCATTTTAAAAATGGAATTGGAGACGAATATGCAATTGCATTTTAAAAATGGAATTGGAGACGAATATGCAATTGCATTTTAAAAATGGAATTGGAGACGAATATGCAATTGCATTTTAAAAATGGAATTGGAGACGAATATGCAATTGCATTTTAAAAATGGAATTGGAGACGAATATGCAATTGCATTTTAAAAATGGAATTGGAGACGAATATGCAATTGCATTTTAAAAATGGAATTGGAGACGAATATGCAATTGCATTTTAATAGAAAACATGTGATGTAGTTATAGCATGATAGTGCCTATCTCAAGTAGAAAATTGATTAATAAGTGAAATATTGTTTTGTAAAATTAAAAAGATATATGCAAAACAGATACCACTAAAAGTTATTCATGGTATTTACATGGTATGTATGTTTTTTTTTTTTTTTCGTACAATTACAATTTATATACTCTCTTGCACTTTATCAGCTTTCATACACTCTTACCACCAAGCATATTTCTATACTTATGTATTTTTTTTAATATAGGAGTTTAACTTTTATATTTACACCAACTGTTTATATCCAAGTATCTAGGTCTTTATTTAGGAGATAGTGAGTTGGGGATTACCTGTATTGTGATCTGTAGAACAGGGATGACTGGTGCCATAGCCAGCATAAGGGCACTAAAAGATGAAATTTCATGGCTTTTGAAAAATGTCTCAGTAAACAAGTTCTATATTTTTTTCTATGGTCATAGTGTTTTGTTTAGTTTAGATTAATAGAAATATTTTAATACATATAATATCTTTGTTCTGTCTGTTGTGCTTGCATGATTCCCTGACCTCAGATAATCCTTCTGACTCCACTTTTTTTTTATGCATAACATATAAAGTGCAAAAATTGACTAAAAACAAAATGTAAAATCAGTACTTAATCAAGTTTTTTTTCCTTACTGTCATAAATTTGTTCATTAGCCCCCCAAAATGATGTCACTGAAAATTTAAACATTTATTCCTTAAGTCTTGGAGAGAAAAAAAAAAAAAAAAATTTTTTCCTGTTTATTGAAAATTCCAACCCAAAATAGTTTTTTGAATGAGGGGTCGAATTTACAATGTGAGTTTATGCTAAATGGATCCCTTAGTCTTTTGTCAGGCAGATTTCATGCCTGTATTTTTCTTTTGAAAATTTGCATTTTATTTTCTCTCAGATACCCAACTAACAAAGGCAAGAGGAGTAACTGATTCATGGATCACTCCCTTTTCTAATCATTTAATTGATCACTACCAACAAGGTATGCTGTGAAAAGATGTTGGTCAAGTGATGGTTTCTATAAAGTGACAAACAACACAATTAAAAAAAAAATGTTTGTTTGAATTCTCTCTTGTCACTAAGCAAGTCAAGAATTTTACTATACAAGGCTGCAAGTGTGGGGCACCCAGTTAGGACTGGATTCACTATAATAATGGTCTGCTAGACTAGTTTGCTGAACATGTCTTCACTGTGAGTTACTGAACACAATAGGTTATTAGTCAAGATGCTAGTGCCTATTTTATGCAGAAAATGAATTAATAGACTGATAGTACATAATACCAGTGACATAGCTGAGGAGGGTGGCGTCTATTTTAGAATGTCCTACCCTTGGGTCTCCACTGGAGCAGCCCCATCCAGCCAAAAGAGCTTTATAAGAAGTTCACCTACTACATTTCTTCTGGAAAATCCCAACATATGGTAAAGGGGGTCCCTCATGGAGTCGAGTCCCAACCCACAGCACCTGAATTCCCTCAAATCTCTAGCTACACCTCTGTACAACATTAGAAACAGATTATACTGATGTCAATGAGAAATAAATTTAGTTGATACTTTCTTTTATGCTTAAATATTGAAGTTCTATCTTTATTCTGTGTATATCTGCTAAAATGTAGAGAAAAGCATAGGATTTTAGTCCACAGTTCTGAGTTTCTATGTTTAATATCTGCCCTGCTGAAACTTTGAGGAAGTAGATTGATTTAAACACTTGGAAAGAACTTACTTTTTAGCTCTTGTAAAATCTATCATATAGATATTCAGATGAGACAAGGATGCAATATCAAAAATTACTTACACATAATTTTCAGGATTCATTCTAAAATAAAAGTTTATTAGTGCATGACTTTTGACCCAAGCTCCTGTCAAACTGGAGTGTTTAATGGACTAATTTCATAATCCATTGGGGGCAAGTTGTATCCCCTGGAGTCTTGGACTAAATTTGACAGTGTAACAGTTAATTTTAAGGCTTGAGACCCACTCTCTGGGGAGACGAGAAAGAATAGATAGGATGAAAAATATTGTTCTAAGAAGCCTATCACTTGCCCATCTACTACTGATATTACCAAGGCCTGTCTTCTAACAAATCTTTGTCAGTATACTTCTTTCTCTAAAACTCGACTATTACATCCTCTTGAATTTCCTGATTATTGCCTTGAGATAGCAGTTCTTCAAGAATCAAATGGATGTCTATTACAACCCTTGATCTTCACTCCATGAATGGCTAATAAATGGAAACAAATCTTAATGTCAGATTTCCATTTAAATGAGTTTCATGGAGTCTAGCGAACATTTTCTTGAATTGGCATGACATTTCATCTCTTTATCAGATTAGGAATTCAAGAACAACTAATTCAGTACCAGAATTGCAAAATATGAGCTATAAGGATTGGTTGAAAGAGTTAGATCTAACAATATTTGGAAAAGGAGAGATCAAGGTGACTTGACAGAAATGTTTAGAATTATGAGTGAATTAGAGTCAATCCACCCTAAAGCATGTTTTTTTACTGGAAGGTCGCAATGAAGTAAGAGGTTATATATATTAGTAAAAAGAAGTAGATTGAATATAAAAAAAATTCTTTTTTAGCAATAGAGTTGTAGAACTATAGAATTGATCACCAGAATGAATAGTGTTCACACTGGATTTAGATAATTTCAAAAAGAATTATATTCATTACAACATGCATTTGTATGCATGCAATATTACATTTTATTGTCTTTTTTTTCCCCCTCAATATCGGAAATGTTGTATCCACAAAAAACTACAATCCTAATGACTTGCAGAATAGACCTGAGTGTGATAACAATACTTCTCATTTTGTGTCGAATGAGAAGTCATTAAAGACAGCAGTGGATGATTAACAATGAACTGGGTTGTCAGATTATCACAGGTGCCCAAATGAACAAGTTTAAAAGATTTCATCTGATCTAATCAACCAGATCTGAGTCTGCAAGCATCTTTAGTGATGGTGAAGATTAGCACCTTGGGTGTACAACCTGTCAAACCTCAAAGTTAACTTCATAATTGTTTTCATTGTTGAGATTTGACACACAGCCAGACATCTAAATAAATTATGCTTTTATCATCTCAACGACGAGGCACATAATCACAGACTAGTGATTGTTTCTTTTGAAAGAAGCCATTCAAATTTTATTGATGCTGATTTCCTTTGGTCGTTTTTCTTTTCACTCTAGGTTTTTTTCTTTGCTTTGTTGGTTAGTTCGTTGGGCAACAAGCCTTGCAGCATATTCCTCGTATTCTGACCAAACATCTACACGCCTCAATTAACTCTCATCACAAAGGATGCCTAATTGCATTAGAATTATTTAATGAATTTGATTTCAACTTTGAGTTACAACTGAACAATAGATTCAGCCACATTAAAAGTGCAGATGCAACTGTGAACTACTAAAATGAATCTGTCGCCCAGAGCTTCTTGAATGTTTTGTTAACTCTTGATCTGCTCCTGAATTTCATAAAAAAAAATATTCTAAACTTCCAGTGACTAGTGTAATTATTCTCAGTGATGATGTTGATTCCTTTGATGTTTGGTTGAGCCTTGTTGCAAACCCCTTCAAACTAAAGGGAGCATTTTGATTCCAGTCAAAAAAAAATAAATAGATAAAATGACTCTAACATGTGTAATTGAATATAAAACTAAACTTATGTAACTTTAAACTCAATCCTCTTAAGATAAATCTATTTATCATTATCTTTCAAACTCATATTGACTGTACAAAAGCTTTAAAATGAATATGCAACTTGATTTTTTTGCAATCAAAGTTTATTAAAAATTACAATATGTACACAAATTGTCAAAAAGCTGTTATGAACTGATAGAAATATTATTAAGCATCACTTGTCTTCATGTTCATTATCAGCTTTTTAGTATCTGTCATTGGATATAGAACTTTCCCAAGATTTGCCAGATCTCTCTATCATGGGTGTCACAGTACAAGTACTCTCTGTTTTGTCTTGTTTGTCACACCATCCTATTTTCCCAGTTTTTTATGATTTCTGTATACACAGTGGTTGTCGGCCATTCTTGCAATATTAACTGCCCATTGCCATTTGAGTTTTCTAATGATATCTCTGACCCCCATTATTGTTTTAATAAAATGTGTTGCTGTGATTCTCCATGAGATGTTGAGCAAGAGTCTCTCATGTGGATATTGCATGGTTCTCAGTTTTAGAGTCAACTTTTTGGTTAGATTCCAGGTTTCAGCTCCATAGATGACTATTGGGAGGACTATTGGTTGTATAACTCTTTATATGATGAATGGGATTTTCTTGTTCTTGAAAATCAAGCTCACCCTACTCTTTCAAGCAGATTAGTTCTCCTAGGTGGATGTAGTGGTCCACTTTCTTTAGCTCTGCGTTATCAATTCTGCTTGCTAATTCTTTGTTTTCAATGTTTGTTTTACATGACATTTGTTTTACTGAAGTTCATCTCAATACCTACTGTCTTTCTTCATTTAGTTCATCTATCATTCTTTGGTGGTAATGAAGATTCTCCCAAAAAAGGATGATTTTGTCAGCAAATCTGGGGTTACTTATGTAATCGCTGTCTATTCAGATTCCTTTATTTTCCCATTCTAGGTTTTGGAAAATCATCTTGAAGCTGGCTGTGAAGAGTCTGGGTAGCTGGTATCACCTTGTCTTACCCCTTTTTTGATTTGAAAAGGATCAAAGTTTTTATGTAGCCTAATAAAGTAGTTGCCGTGTCAGTTGTAAGACATTGTAAGATTCTGACATCTATGCTTTGTTGTATGATAGCATCGATAACCTTGGGGATTTCTACCAAGTTAAAGGCCTTCTTGAAGTCAACTTCTTCTGAATCCAGCCTGCTTCCATCCTTTTTTTTTTTTTGTTTAATGGCTTGCTTCACCTACCACGGATTGACTTGAAACTGGTTACTTGTAACTTATGTATCCTGTTCATTGTTTTGTGTCCCTTGTTTTGAGGAATAAAGGTTTTTGCAAAATTCTTGGGCACTATTGACAATCCAGCATCAATCTCTTAGGGTTCCATTTTCTTTGAGCACACTAGTTATTTGCATTCTTCCTGTACTGAGAGAATATTTTAATAGTTTTAAAGTGCCTACTTTTTCCAAGAATGCTTTCAGTGACTGCTGTTGTGTATCTCCTTTTATCTTCTCTTCGTTTCTTTTGGATTGTTTTTGTTCATTTCGAATGTTTCAATCTTTTCTCTTGTCGTTGGTGGCATGAGGTCTCTGCATTTTTCTATGAGGTTCTTGGAAACTTCTGTAATTCCTCTCTCATCATTTTTTTTTCTTTTGTACTCTCTACCATCTATCTCAGAGGAACTTCATTTCATCTCCAGGTACATATTCCCTCTCAATTCAGGAAACCAATTTCATTCACAGACGTCAGAATTCTCTTTGTGCTTCCATACTTCGAAAATAAATAAAATGATATTTCTCGGTGAATTTGAATTATTTTGCATTGCAACTACACAGGAAAGGATTAAGCTTCTGTGTGGCCTGTAGCATATGATATAAAGGGCCGTAAATTGAGAAAATACACATAAGTAATAATACAAAATTTTTAATTACTAAATAATAGAAGTTTTTCATTTGCTATACTGCCAGGTTATAACAAATGTCTGACATTTCAGTAAAGTATTACTTTTTCATTTTAATCCTTGTATAGTGGCTATGACTTCAGATCCAAATACCTTCATATTTATATGTATCACAAGGACCACACTCCCATCAGATATTATATTAAAATAACTCCTATTAATGGTGATGATTGGTTAAAATCATTATTCTCAAATGCTCTGTCATTCATTAAAGTTTACAGCAGTATAGCACTGTAGTAATAGAGCAATTGTAAAATAATCAAATTAGAATTCATAGCTTTCAAACATTTAGAGTGAGGCTCTTGAAATTGTAGGGCCTGTAGCATATGCCACTTCAGCAGCGTAGTTAATCTGGAACTGAAAAGACATTTTCATTCTTTGAGTGTGCAGCTACGTTTTGTGATAGGCGATTGCTGTCTCACTGGAAGTAATTATGAAAGAGTAATTCACATAATAAAGATGTTTTATTTGAATTCACCAGAGGCCTTCAAACTAGTGAATGATGCAAGTAGGAAAAACAAACAGATGTAATAGTCATAAATTTGATACATAAAACTGATGTATGAAAGTAAAACAGCTAAAATTACCAAGTTAAATGTTTTTTTTACTAGCTTGAGAAAATATCTAGAGCAACAGAATTTTAATATTTTTTCTGCATAATTTGTTATGAGATAATTCAATGCCAGACAAACTGAATGAAGTGAGCAAGAAAATGGTTCTTCACATGAGCTTCTGTAAAACAAATATCATGTACAAAAGACATGTTGAGGACAAAGGTCAAAATCAAAAATGCAGACCTGAAAGAAAAAGAGCACTACATCTATGAAGGACAATGGATCACCATGAAACGCTCAAAGAAGGAGGAATCACTCTAAGATGGCAAGCTCAACCTTCAAGAATAAGAAAATCCTATTAGTCTGAAAAAGGGTGTACAACCAATGCATCCTCCTGATAGACGCCTATGGAGCTGAAACATGGAATCTAACTATAAGATTGAATGATTCTTGATTTGAGGGTCAATGTGCACATGAAAGAATCATGCTCAATATCACATGGAGAATCACAAAACGGTATATCAGATAAAACATGAGTCAGGGATTTCATAGAATCCATTAGAAAACTCAAATGGCAATCGGCTGGTCATATAGCAAGAATGGCAGACAATCAATTGACATCATGACTCACAATGTTATTCCCCACAGATCATGAAAAACCGCGGCGAGCAAAATATGAGATGGAGAGACTAACTAGATTGGCTTCAAGATTTCCTTGATTCCCGTGAATCCAGAAATTCCTTGACCCCAATTAACTTCATGGGGATACCTTGAGGTATCCTGACCCTAAATTTGGGAAGTTGTGGTTTATAATTCTTCATAGGAAAAATAAATGATAAAAATTTCTCTCAACTTTGTGACCTGATTTTGCCAGCTGAAATCTACAAAGGGATGTGTGTGTATATCTCTGCCTTTGCCTCTACTGCCACTATTTTATTTGAAAGAATGATACTCAAACCTAGACATTTCTTTTTTTTTTTTTTTTTTTTTTTTTTTTAGGGTGTGGGCAAATGATTTTTCCCCAAAATTTCAAAGAACCTTTTCAAAAGGTGTCTACAAAGCGTACTCCTGTGCAAGGTTCTGCTCTAAAATGTCTGGTAGTGCTGGGTCCAAAAAAAATAAATTCCATAAGAAATTTTTTTTAATCTCAAAGTCTAAAATAAATATTTTTTGATAATGGAGTAGTGGAGTACTCATGCAAATTTGCATGGTTCTTGGCCAAATGATGTGCTTGGTAACGCTGACCCAAGATTTTTTTGAAAAGTTTCACCCCCTGCCCAATAATTCCATTAAAAAAATTTGTACATTTCCAAAAATCTAGAAAAATCTTTCAGACTGTCTGGTGCATATTTGTAAGGTTCCTTTGAAAACTAATCTGGTTGATCACTCAATAGAAAGTGTCGCACAATCAACATCTTTTGGCAGAGTATATGTTGATCGATCAAAAAATTGGAAATTGTCTTTTCTTTGGCAGTGATCATTAGGAAAAAGTCTAAATTTGAAAAAAAAAAAACCATCATGAACGCTGTTGGAAACAAACTGAGGGTTCAATTTAGCATAAATTTACATAGCAAATTGACACAAATCCCCCTTTCTCCCAGACTCACAAGAAAACTAATAAGGAGAGATGTTTAAAAAAAAAAAAAAAAAATAGAAAACATTCTTCTTAACATGATGAGTAAATGTTTACATTTTCTGCCCTCTAGTTCCATTAATGTGGCATGTATGTATGTATGATACATACAAAAAAAGACAGCCAGACCAACTCGAAAACTAAAGAAATAGATGTTAACAGTTTTGGTGGACAGTTTCTGAAAATCCACAAAACCAAAAAAGATTTCATGTTGTTTTTTTTGTTTTTTTTTTCCCCCCAATTTGCAATTACCAAAAATCCAGAAAACCATTTCAAAATGATTTCTGGTGAAGTACTCATGAGAATTTGCGAGGTTCTTAACAAAATTGTGTAACCGGTAAAACTGACAATGGAAACCACCAAGTGAAAAGGGAAGACTACCTTGCAACCATGTTTTTTTTTTTTTTTTTTTTTTTTTTTTTTTTGCTTGTTTGACTGGGTTGGTGATTGTAGCTGAAATGATACAATAATACCCAAAGTAGTTCCAGTTCAACTTTTATATTCAGTCTTATCGAGGGCAATAGCTTCTGATTGAAGTTACCTCTTTCCATATTTATGTATTTATGAATTTGGAAAAAAAAAATTATTCACAAAAATGTCCTATTTTATTTTAAAAAAATTTTATTCACAGAAGAGTTCCACAGCCAATTAGGAATTGTTTCATGTTGTTTATGATATTGTGTTAATTATAAAGGACTGACCAGTATTTAAATCAGCCACTTAAATCTAAAGAACCAGAGTTTCATAAGATAGTAAACTTGTGAAAATAATAAATATAAGCATTTAATGTAATTTTATTACACTACTTTCCAATCAGTATCTGTTAAGCCTATCGGTGTCATAATTATTTTGTGCAAATACTATACTAAGCAGAGTATATTGTGTGAGAAGAGAAAATGATATCATTGGCAGAATCAATTTCAGTATAAAACACAAACATTCAAGTACTTAAAACAAGAACAGTTTTAGTAATTAGATAAAATTAACTATAAATATTACTATAATAATAAGAGTATCCTGTCAAAGTTGGAAAAAAGAACAATTTGGTGGTTTTCACTGGAAATCAGCAATGTGAAGATTTAATGAAATATGAAATTATCATTTCTAAATTTCTTTCAATCCTACCCTTTATTTTTGAGACTTGTTCTCTACATTGGATAACAGTTGTGTTAGCAGAGAAAATACATGATAATACTTAACTGCAGTGGCAGACTAAGCAGAAGGCAGCCTATCCTGAGTAATACGGCCAGAGGGGTTGACACCAAAAAGAATGTCTAAAAATTTTTCATTGAGATTCTTGGTAATTCTTTTTTCTAATAAAACATCTCTGTTCACACGATATCTCCAAAAGTACTCAATGAATTTCAATGTAATTTTGTGGATAGGCAATTGGGTTAGGAAGAGTTAGTTGAATTTTTCCATTGAGATATTTTTTCATCCCCCCCCCCATACATTTGGGTATATGCACATGAATGTTTAAACAGCATCTTCAGAAGTTCTTGGCTTGTGCCATCACATTCAATAATTTTGGAGAATCATTATTAATAGTATTAGTGCAAAAGATCACCTAAAGTCTTGATATGATTGGAGGAGAGCAAGGTCTGAAAGGAAGTGGGATGACAATGTCGCTTTCCACCCCAAGGGACACCAATCATAGGCTTGCCACTATTTAGTTGTAATCATAGTACCTATGGTACTATAATGCAAAAATAGTAACTATACAGGAATACCTTGAATTATAGTTTAGGTTGGTGCAGGTTTCCGATATTGTATGATTAAGATATTGCTGTACAAATTAATGTAACTAAGTATAAGTCGAAAAAAAATACCTTAATTCATAAGACCTTGAATGGTGTAGTTTTTAAATGTGCAGAAAGTTTTGGAATGAATTAACCACAAATAAAGGGATACCAGTAATAATTAGAAGAATGGAGATAACAATAATTGCTACAGTTTTAGTATAACAGCTCTAGGAATGACATGAAGAAATAGAAGTATAACATAATAGTTGCAACTTTTGAGAACAAAAATAATTTTGAAGGTTAGAGTTGCTAAAAGATTAGGATAACATTAGCAAATTATTGATATGAAATGTTGAATTTGTTGAAACATTAACAATAAAAATTATTACAGTTGAAAAAACATTTGTAATTATTATAATGATTTGATATTTTGTTCATTTTTCTAAAATATAATTTTTCTCAAATTTATATATGCTCTCAAGCATTTTGTTTATCCCATAGAAATTACTAAAGCTTGATCATTTGGGGCATTTTCTTTTGTTTTGGATATATTTTCCAAAATTTAAAATAGGAGATTTCTTAACTAATGGATATAATTTCTTTTATATTGAAGGCATTTTCCTGCTCTTGAAAAAGAAAAAAAATTCTGTGAAAGAACGGAACAATATAAGATAGTTATTAAGGAAGATTTATTGTGACATTGCACGAGTAATTTTCCTAGCAAAGAAAAAAGATGAAGGGGGGCTTTTATTTTGTGTTTACATTTAGATATTTGTTATTAATGGAGCAGATATGAAATCACAAAATCACTCATTTCCCTGCAGAAATCTTACAAAGAGGCATTCATATCTCTTTGGGAGAAATTTTTTTTCCCCGTTTATGATATTGCCGTTATTTTCATTTTTCTGTTCGATAATATTTATTAATATTTGCTCAAATATTACAAAATTTGAACATGTTTTAATATATCAAGCAATTTTAAATTGAGGTGGCATGAGTGATTGAGCAATTTTAATGATGGGGACATTATAATACAGTTGATGGTGATGATGATGATGATGATGATGATGATAGACTAATGATGTAAAAGTGAGAAGGTATGATGTATTGGAGTTTAGTATCAAGACTCTTAAAGATTGGGAGGGAAGACTAATAATAATGAAATTGATACCAGGTATCCATTCTCAATAGATATAACTAAGTTTAAGAGTAATTGGTCATTAAGAGGAAGATAAGGAACAGAGTGAGAAGAAATGTTTTGCTCGTATTTGTGCTTGTATCTTGCTGTCTGTTGGAGCATTTTATGTCTTCTTCAGAAGCTTTCATTTTATTGCATTTTTTTAATTTTTTTTAAAGCATGTGTAATAATCTTATTCATTTTGAAAGCTGATCACAGATATACTTCTATTATTCTGAGGTCTTTATTCATTAATTTGTTCCAAACGTGACGACTCTTTTTGCGAAGATTTCCCTTGGATTTTTCCAGCAAAGTTCTTATATATAGTCTAGAAAACTTTACAACTTTGAAGACTAAGCATGAAAAAATTTTTCAAAGATTTTTTGGTGCCATTTCAGTCACCTATTTCCCAATATCTGTAAATGCAATTTATGTGATTTTCATCAATGTTTTTTTTTCCACAGTTTTACATATACTGTGCTACAATGGTAAAATGTATAAATTGTCTCTTGTTGGGATCATCAATTGTTTACCATCTAACTCCTTTGAGGATTTAAAAAAAAAACATGGTACCCCAGCAATGTTGATCAAACACCACCCCCCTTTCTTATATATATATATATATATATATATATATATATATGTATGTATGTGTATATATATATATATATATATATATATATATATAATTGTTTGGAAAGAACTATTTAGCTTAGTTTGAAATGAATTTGGTCTTTGATAGATAGGTAGCTACAGACGTCATCAACTTGACATTGGAAGGAGAATGTAAAGAACCAAAGACTAAGGCTAACTAACAGGATAGATAGTGTTATATATCTAGCTAAGGCTGGCCTGTCCATTGAGCAAATCTTTGCACATACAAGTTACCCCAATAGAGCTAGAGGGTTGAAAATTTAAACATATTTGTTTTTTATTGTTTGTTTGTTTTTTTTTTTGTTTTTTTTTTCAAATTCCTCTCATAATAGGTTTTTAAATAGGGTGATTAAATTCGCAATGTAAGTTTACGTCAAATTGGTCCCTTGGTTTGTGTCTGGTGACATTCACACTTATTATTTTTCTTTTTTCTTTCTAATTCAAACTTTACTGATCACTGCCCAACAAAAGGCAAGAGAAGTAACACCTTTTTTGATAATCCTTTTTTCCAAATTTTTAATTGATCACCACAAACACGACAGACTGCCCAAATCACATTAGTCATGTGACAGTTCCTATTAACAAGACCTGTTTTCTTTTCTTTTTTTCACAACTTTCCACTAAGTGTTTATGAGCCTAGAAATGAAATGTTAATTCAAATCTAACATCATTGAATTAACTGACCAGATGACAATCTCAAGAAGCTGAAAGGTGAACGTGAACTCCAGCAGGAAAGTCAAATGTCAGTGTGACATTCTTCATCATTCAATTTGAAACAAATGGTGTGTTTCATTTTTTTAAACTCTTAGCTTATTCCAGCAAACAAAAGAATGCTGTGGATTGTGTGAATTTTTCGATACTGGTTCCCCTCAATCAATTGACATCCACAGTTTGAGATCAACATAGGCAACCAATTTTAGTGATAAGGCTCTACACTTTTTTTATGATGTGAGGTTATTCAACCCCCACTTTTAAGACATCATGAATGCACATTATGAATGGTGCAGAGGCAAAACCTGGTGAAACTAAGAACCAATTTTGAAGTGCAAAGAGAACCATGGAAAGAGCAAGGCAAAGGATAACGCTAAGATCTATATGGATCAGAGGGAAAACTAGGGTGAAAGATATTATACAAATAATTAAGCAACAAAAATGGAGGTGGGTTGGACACTTCTTAAGAAATGATAACATATAATATAAAATGCTACCTGATTGGTGTCCATGGAACAGTAAAAACAGTAAAAAAAAAAAAAAAAAAAGACCCACAAGGAATGATATTGGAAGGTTTGAACCATTTTTAGTACAATTTTAGATGAAGGATTTTTTTTATTTACACTACGGTGATTCATCTATGCAAGGTAAAGATATCTATGTACTTTTTTTCCCCACCACCTAATGTCGGCAGACAGTGCTGTTTGCAACTTCTCTTCTCAGGTCTTTTCTCTTTTGTACTTGTGTGAATTTACATCAAGACAGTAAATGGACGGGTCAGTTGAAAAATGACTGGCAAAAATCAATGCAAGGATCTGGCCTAATCTGATTCTATCTGAGATGAGAAATGTTGATAAAGATTTTAGAAGAATGAGAAGTAGCTGAGATACACTTTTATGGTGTGTCATAGTTGATATTTACCAAGTTCAATTTCATCGAGCATGAAGCCACAAGATTAGGGTGCCCAAAGATTATCAAAATTGATATTTGGTAGGAAATGCATAACAATCTCAACTTGAATGCTTACTAACCATAGCTTGAAGACGTATAGGAACTTTTTAGTTAAGGGGAAATGGGTTCAATTTGCCCCAAATTACACATTGTTTAGCTGTTATTTGGAATGTCATTTTTCCCTCTGGCTTGTATACAATTGATCCAGGTCAGTGTTTCCATTATAATGATGGTAGTAATTCTTGTTTAGGAAGATTGTAACTTGATCGGTGATCATTGTGGTAATATTTTTTTAGTATAAATTGTAATGACAAGAATTTAAAACATGGTAAATTTCTGAATTTTCTAAAGCAGAAAGAAAAATCTTTATTAGCCATTTCAAACCCCCAGCAAAAATTAAATATGAATTAAACATTGAATTTGAAGTTGGTATCTGATAGCAAGAGCTTTCCTTTTTTTTTTTTTTCTTTTTTTTCTCTCTTTATTTCAGAATTTTTCCACTGCATTTATTATAATAAGATCGAATCTAAAATTCCCAAGATAAGCTCTGCATAGATTTCTTTTTTGGTTTCCCTTGAATCATTCATTTATTTCCCTTGCCCAAAAGAAAAAAATTAAAAAAGAAGCATAAGTGGATTCTCAAAAATGGTTATATAACGAATTGTATCTGTTATATAATCTGTTCATGCAAAGAATACTCTAACAATCTAACTTGTCGATTTCTATCACAATGGGGTGAGGACATTCAGCCCCCATGCTTTGTTGGGACCCCACATTCCAACATCTTAACTACCCCCCCACCAAAAAAAACCCACCACCATTTACAATGCCTGAAAGTTTGTGTTAAAAAGAACTATGATTAGAACAAAAGTCTGGAAAAATTCCTTTTGGTAATGTGACAAACTCCTTTCTGATTTATCAGTCTTCTTCAGCATATCTAAAGAGCAAATAGTGCTTTTGCCATTTTAGTCATAGAGGAACTGTTGATATCTTCAAAAATGCAGAACTGAAGAAAGTAAACCATAACATCCATAGAGGACAACAAATCTCCATGGAATTCTCAAAAGAAGAAAGCAAAGAATTATGCTGGGTTGGCAAGCTTCCAGTATGTCAAGCTCAAAATCTCACGTCCTAAAAAGAATAATATACAACTAATGCGTCCCCCCAATAGTCACCTATGGAACTAAAACATAGAATCTAACCAGAGAGAATCGCGTTCAAAATCACATGGAAAGATCATAAGACAGTACAGTATATTAGAAAAATGACAGAATCCTGAGATATCATAGGAACACTTGGAAAACTTAAACAGAAATAGGCTGGACATGTTGCGAGAATGTCGGACAACCACTGGACATCATGACTCACAATGTGGATCCCCAAAGGTCCTATTCAAAATTGTGGCCGACAGAAAGTAAGATGGTGTCCTGAGCTTGATAAATTCAGAAAGCACTGGCTCAGCAATGACTATGATAGAGAGGTCTAGTGAATCTTGGGGAAGGTCTATATCAAATGACGAACGCTAAAAGGCTGATGATGATGAACGTCTAATTGAATATTGTTAAGGTACTGATGGATTTGGTTACTTGATCTATGGCAGACTATTTCACTGGTATTTACTCACACAGATATGAACTTTAAAGACTATATGAAAACACAAAAACTAAGAAAAATGGAATTTATTCATTTCCATCACATGTTTTGGGAGACTGGTTTCTCCCATTGTCAATTGGGAGAAATGTCAATATGTCTAAACATATCACAAGGACCATATCGATATCTACTATCAGATAAATATAGTGTAATACCCCCTACACATTTAGTTGGGAATTAATTACAAAATCCCTCTTTCAGCTAGATATTGAAAACGTCACTTCCTCTGACAACCCCTATAAAACCCCTGGACGCACATGGTCCAATGTTAACTTGTGCCCGTACCCCTACCTGTTTAAGCTTCTGGCCCCAGCATTTGCTGCCGGCTACTCTTTCTCTCTCTTTCCTTCTACCTAAGAGCGTTATCGTTTTGCAGAACTCCCAGTCGATTCCGATCTTGACCATTTTTCCACCGTGACCTATCTTTGTACTAACTTTGCCCATTTCACTTCACTGATATCGAGGCATCACATATACGTGCAGTTATGCCACCGTATTTTCACTACTTGCTACAAACGTGTATACCCCTCTCACTCTTATGAATGAATTGGCCAGGCTTTTTACTATCTGATAGTCAAGATAATCTTTCATAAATTCCTTTATTTCGGGGAAACACGCATGGATAAAACACCATGTTCTCTGTCTTTCAAGGTCTGTCCATCGAGAGTCTATCAGCGTCAGAGAATAGCCCCCAAGTCCATGCACACTTAGTAGTAGGGCTTGCACTCTGAACCTGGTTTCCACATACCCCTTGGTATGATCCAAGCCATATGGATATCCAAGCAGTTGAGACAAATGCTTTGACTCCGACGCCAGTACTATCAAGGACAAGAAAGCTCTCACCTTTCAATATCTCTTCTCTTATCTCTTTACGTGATCAATCAGATTTATGCTATTATGTTCTTCATCTTCATTTGTCATTTATGTCCTTGGATTAAATGTATTTCTTATTTGTCTATCCCAAATCCTTGTTTGTGTTCTTTTTACTTTGTTTCATCTCTGCGTCTAAGTTCATACCTGGCATGCGTTCTCTTCATATGTCTTCCTTTCTCCTTCCACGCTTCCACTGCCGTCATTGCCTCCAAATAAGTCATTGCCTCCAACATCATCCCGCAAGTCGCATTCCAGCAAGAACCATAAAGAGTTACCACAAAAATAAGTTACTTCAAAATCAGAAAATACCTAATTGACACATTTTTATATCAAAATATCCTACCTATACATTTCTAAAATCTTGTATTGCCCACACACATATTCACGCAACAAAATTTACTCTTCAACAGGTTAGTATAAATATGAAAAAATATAAAACCAACATCTTGAAAATGAAATAAAAAAAATTATACTACTTACTCTCCTAAGATCATTGATTACCTACATACAGAAAATTCAGATTATGTTAAACTGGCAAGAAAATAGCTGAAAATTGGCAAAAATCTTTGAAAAATAGTGCTGAAGGAAAGTTCTCACTATGCCAAAATAAGAAACATTTAACACAATAAACATTTTTTTTTTTTTTTTTTTTTTTTTCTCAAAAAATCTGTGGGGCATTTTTTTTTTTTTTTCATTTATGCTCTTACCTTGTAAAATTTCTTCCCTGGTGGTTTAAATGTTTTAAATGTTATAAGACAAGGAATAATACTTTCAGTAATAGTTGATAATTTTTTTTTTTTCAATATGTTACTAAAAAGAAACTCGATATATTCATCCATAGATTTTATGACTATTACCACAAGTGCATTACTTTTGTTTTGCTTTTCATTGCACAATGTGAATTGTCTCACTAACAGTGAATATTTTAAAAATCAAAAAGACTTTTAGTTAGTTCAGGGTATTGAAAGTTATAATCTTATATAGATAAGTTTTCTGCGCACCCCCAAAAGATACCAAGACCTCTTTCTTTCTACCTATTTACCATTGAATTATCATGAATTATTGGGTTCAGTGCAGATTTTCTGTTTAAAGTAGCAAGGATGAGATATTTATCTCTAATGAAATAATATACACGTGAATTTAAATCCATGTCCACAATTTTAGGAGTGGTTACAAAGAAAATTGTATTATCCCCCACCCAGCTGCCACAGAATATGAAAAAATTCAATTATCAGTTTTTTAGAGAAAGATAAACATTGTGAATTAAAAACAGCAATCATTTTTTAATTTAATGTTGGTTCAGAAAAAATTATTGAGCAAGAAGTGTCTTTGTATCTTTTGCAATACCATGTTTTTTGAGATGCATACGATGAACCTTCGCTATAACAAGCCCCAACTCCAATGAACACACGAACCATTACAAACTTTTCTCTTATCAACTGATAAATGCAGCAAACACATGGATCATCAAACCTAGCATTATACCAGTTATATGATCCAGCCTTTTGCGGCCTGTAGATCAAGATCAGAGAAGTATCTTTTCTTCTCGCCTCAGCGAAAGTGTTAACTTACCGTTTTCAATCTTAAACATTATTATGGCTGTATTTCTATTGTTTTCTTCAAAAAATTTAAGTTTAATTTGAATACTTTTCAATTGACGAAAACAAAAGTTATGAATCTTATTTATTGCTGTCACTGAAAACCATGCAACTTGGCATTCCTGTTTTAAATTTCGAAGTTTACCTCACTCATGTGAGATCAAGTCAAGTACCCACTAAATCATTCAACTTATCATAACTCATTACTTTGTTTGGACTCATTCTAACTCAATGATTTATTCTATGAAATTTAATGATCAATGTTTGTACTGTATTTGTAATTAAATTATTGTATTGCATGTAAATTAACATTCAACAATTGAAATGTAACCATAGTTTATTTATTTATTTATTTATTTATTTTTTTTTGTCAATTGAGAGAATAATCAAATTGAAAGTAAGATTCAAGAAAACAATTAAAATACAACTAGAAACATTTCTTGTTGAAAATGGTGTGTGTGGGTTGGGGATGGTAATGTCATGTTTCATTGAAATGAGAAAAACAGATACTACACTTTGATTATGTACTAACAGCTGTAAAAGGTTTCACCACAAAACAAGGACAGTTCCCCCAGTAAGAAAGATATTTAAGTATTGCAATTGTTTTGAAGGAATGCTAAAACTGTGTGGGAGATGCTTGGATTTTATCATATCATATCAATTTCATTTTTAAAAATTTTGTATATATAAAATGTAGAGAACCTAAATAATTTAGATTTTATTTTATTATGAAAATTAAATTATTCAGAGTTAACAAGGCCAAGACAATTTTGATTTATCAAATTAACAATTATATTAATTTAAAAAAAAAACAAAGCAGCTATCATGGTGTCACTCCTAAGATGGTTCTCCACCCCTTGTCGGTATACATCTTTTTACCCTGAGTAAGCTTTGTTCTTTCTTTTCTATTCAAGTGAGTTATTTCTATTTGGGTTTATACGAATTCTGATAATTCCATAGTTACATACGTATGTCAAAATAATGAAAAATTGTTTTTTGAAAAAGTTCCTGAGAAAATTATTGAAAAAGGTTTGTAGAACATTGATCAGTATGAATGTTTTTTGTCTTAATATTTGATTAAACAGCATTTGAGTGATCATTATCGGTAATTATTTAATAATAAATTATAGTCCATGACTCATTGCTCAGGTATTGATTAGTATAAATGTACAAGAGGCTCAGCTGATGGCTGCTACAATATATATATATATATATATATATATATATATATATATATATATATATCTCAGATTTCTTGGTTTTGATTTTTATGTAAAAATAGTTTTATATGGCAATAAGTACAGAAGTATAGGTATGCATTTTATCTTAATTTATTGAAGATATATATATGTTGCGAGGTAAATGAATAAGGAAATCAGATATTCATAGATGAATATCTGAAATCTGTGTCTATGTGCATGTAAGTTCTAACATACGTATATATTTTTAAGTGAGGGTCTTTCGATTACAGTGAATCCATACAACATTTGAACATTTGAAGCCAAAGTTCTTGGAAGTCTGACCTACAGGGAAGGATTTCACAATAAATCCAATTTCCCAGGAGTAGGAAAAAAAGAGAAAAATTGTAAAAGAATCACAAAAAAAACATTTATTCCATTCATATTTCTCGTACAACATTATTAAGTTGCTAAGAGTTCAAGAACATATCTTCTAAAAGAAAAAAAAAAACTGTCCTATGGCACTGATTTGGAAATCCATTAAGATTGACAGAACTGATTATAGAAGTGGAGAATCATGAGGTGCTAACTTCTCTACCTACATGCAAGTATGCCATACACAGCTGTAAATAATTTGCTTTTACAAAACGAGGATTGAGGATCTAATTTTTTCATTGTGAACGTAAGTTTATACGCACAGTTGCAAAAGTATGAATAAGTAAATAGAAAAAAAGTCAAGAGTTTTCATGATGTGGACTCTTGTTTTGAACCCCATTTTTTGGGGTCATGTGCCACACTATAACTCACTCAAAAAAGTATTTTATCAGCAAATGAGTAACTTATGATGCTAAATGACAAAAATAATAGATCACCAAATCATTTAAGTAACATCTGCTTTATTTAGTTACAAAGATGAACAAGCCTGATTGCTGCAGGATCAATCTCTATTCTCAATTTTATTCTGTTCAACAAATACACACAATTCAGGGGTAGGGAATAACTTTTCACTGATATCACTTTCAATGTTTTAATATTGGAAATACTCTCAGTAAAGAGTTGCTCCCATCCTTCTGAGCTCTCAATGGAAGGTAGCCCCTAAAAGCTTTATAAATAGTTGTTCACCTACTGCATTTTTATTGAAAAATCCCACTAAATGTAAAAGGGGCTCCTCTCAAGGAGCCAGTCCCCCTCCTAGCTCTCAAATCTTTGGAGGCTACCCCCCCCAAATTTTCACATCAAGTAATCAGAGACATGATATGAAAATAGTTTATTCATCATCATTAGTCTTTTATCATCTGTTGTTGGACATTCTCAAGGATTTGCCAGATCTCTCTATCATGGGTGCCGCAGAGCCAATATTTTCTGAACCTATCCAGTTTGTCTCTCCATCTCATATTCTGCTGGCCTCGGTTTTGCATTTGATCTCTGGGAATTCATGTGATGAGACGTGGTGTTCATCGGTTGTCTGCCATTCTTGCAACATTGCCCATTGCCATTTAAGTTTCCTAACGGATTCTATGATTCCTAAACTCGTTCTTTTTCCCTAAAATACTGTGCTATCCTGTGATCTCTCTATTTGAGGTTGAGCATGCTTCTCTCGTGTACATGTTGCATGGTTCTCTGATGGTAATCCCCTTAGTTAGGTTTCTTGTTTCAGCTCCATAGGTGACAATAGGGAGGGTGCATTGGTTGTATACCCCCCCCCTTTTTTTTTTCTTAAAATTATTTAGAACTAATGGGACCTTCTTGTTCTTGAAGGTTGAGCTTGCTCAACCAAAGGCTTGCTATCCAAGGGTGATTCTTCATTCAATTTCTTCTTTCGCAGATTTCAAGGAGATTTGTTATCCTCTATGGATGTAATGGTCTACTTTCTCCAATCGGTATGTGCAAAAATTTCCAGTGAAAAACCAGTTTTCAATTGTATATTCAGTGTTCAGTCTTCAAAAAAAAGCTCTGGAAACTTTTGTTCACACCTGATAAATAGATGTTTAAAATCTCCATCTTCACTTGCTACTCAACATCCACTTTCCATACAACTACAACTTTTCCTCTTCACAAAAGGAAATATACACACATGCATACGTTATTAACATCTGAACTCATTCTTTCAACTATCGAAGTGTCTTCCATTTTCTGTCAACTTTCTCTTTCAGATCCTCTTTGATATCTGAAGTATGTTTGAATAAGTTTGTTTCTTTGAAAAGTTGTCAATGACTCAAAGTAGAAAATGCCCCCACTATTTGAGTTGAGCTAGTCCATAAAAATGTAGCTATCCTCTTATATGCATATTCATATCTTTAAAGAATGAATAACTCTGTTTCAGGCAAAAGTGATAGTATTTGTTTCATTAAAATGTTTTTCTTTCATCACTCCACTTAGGAAAAAATCAATTTGTACCATTACATGTATAAATCTAATAATCTAATGATTTGGCTAAGGATTCATTTTTTTTTTTTTTTTTTTTTTACACCGTAGCATGGTAGCAAAATGAGATGATTTAGAGACATAATGGGTATTTATTATTAATCCTTCAAACATAAATCTACATAGGGTGTTACATAGACGTACAAGTCAGAGGTGAGGGAAGGATGGGGGTGTAACTACTCCCGCCTCAAAATCGGGTAAACCGTGATAAATTTTGGGTAAATCGGTGCAATTTTCGCAAAAATTTGTAAAATTTTGGGCAAATCAAGCTCTCTAACCCCGACCCCTCTTACAATTTGTTCTGGAAGGTTTGTGCAGATGCTCTCAAATTCAATCAGAAAAATAACAGCTCTAACTATATTGGTCAACTTGATAGTTGTGTTTTTCCAATTGGCAACAGAGGTCAATGTTCAAGCCAAGAAAATGCTGATGCTCTTCAATTTGGATGTTGTTGCAACTCAATCTTCCTCTCCTAGTATCCTCCAATTTTCAAATATTTTCTAGTAGAAACTTCCTCTCACCATAACCCCTCTTTCGAGCATAAAATGATAGACCCCCCCCCTCTCATGGAAAGATAAACATTCTCTCTTATGCTCTATTGTGGAAAAAAAAAAAATCTTCTTCCTTTCACTCCCTCATTAAAAGATAAACATCCTTCATCTCTCTCGCTTCCTTATGAAAAAATAAACATCCTTTCTCTCTTCTATAATATTCTGGAACCACATTGAAATGATTAGAGATACGGATTGCATGATAAACATTTCTCTTGACCTTGCAGGAATGTATCCACTTATTTTTGTGTGAATTTTTTTGTAAATTGAGCACCCCCTCACCCCTCATATCAAGAACGACTTCAAACTTGACAGTCCATGCACTAGACATAGCCGTAACATATCTGGTGACTATCAACTTCATGAAATGGCCATTTGTTGAGTTTTCCAAGTGTATGCACACACACACACACACACACACAATTTCTCAAATCATAGTATGGATGACACAAGATTTTAGTCTGATATATGCAGATTGAACTGTGCTTCTAAGAATTGACTAAAATATTCAGATTACTTTCAAGGAGCCACAAAGAAAAAAAATCCCCAGAACTGGAAGTATAGATAAGACAAGTCTTTGAACAAACCAGGGTCACAAGAGGATTAGTTGATTTTAGTAGAATTGATAAAACTGCATAATTATATTTATGATATCAGACAATGTATACTACCTGAAATATCATCTTGGAATTTGATTTGTCACATCAGAAATATGTTCTGACAATGGCCTTGTGAAGGAGCATTTCAGAATATTCGGCTCTCCTGCACCTGATAATACTCTTCAGATTCTCAAGTTATGGCAATCCATGAAAAGGTTATGAAGAGCAATAACAAAACCAATATTCTTTTCAGTTACCATTGAAAATATTTCTTTCATGATATGTACACTGTGAACTCTTAATTATTGGATTCTTTTGTTCATTTCTAATGCTATTATCCCTCATAAATATGTGTAAAATTTTATCATATTCTAAAAATTAATGTGTGAATTTATAGAAAAAAAAATTCTATCATTTGACAACTTAAAATTATTGATTTATTTGTGCAAAAAAGTTAGAACAAAGACAGCAACATATATTGAACCTGTAAGTTCTTACACATAATCAGTGCATATATCTGTACACACACACATATATATATATATATATATATATATATATATATATATATATATATAATATCAATCAATGGCTTGGCTGCATAAAGGAAGATTCAGAGAGGTATTCTTAATCAGTAAACTGCCTCTTCAGGCGGCCATCAGGACTGAAGTCAGAGAGGGAAGTCTTTCACTTGATGTTTGTAGGTACATTTATGCTGTTAATAATAATCTCTCTTTCCTCATTCCCTGATGCATTTCATATTTTGGGTTACTTTATTTCAACTTAATTATGTACATCATTATTTGCATCATCTGTAATTCACATTGGTAAAGATTTTTACTATTCTTTTTGCTTTGCTTCTCAATATAAATTGGACAAACATAAGTAAAAATTGCATTTCCTCTATTTGCCAATCTTTTTTAAAAAGTTTTTTTTAGTTTATGATATCTTCAATGCAAAAGTGACATAAATGTCGATTCTATTATGAATAATTGTAAAACAAAGAAATACTCAACAAACATTGTTGGGAATTCGTAAGTTTTATGCTTGATAATTAATTTGATCCAAAAAGATATTCAAAAATTTATTAATTATATTTGCTTTCACTTGATTTCTCAGTAGGAACGAACTTCAAGTCAGATCCAGTAGTTTGAAGCTGATTTGAATTATTTCTTAGATTTTGTCTCCAAGGCAAATACAATAATTTCCTTTTTGTATAACCTTACAGCTTCTGTAATTGAATTAGTTTCATCTGCAGAAAAGTCAGATCTTATTCATCTCACCCACTCTTTCTCTGTCTGCATATCTACAAAACATGGTCTTTCTCTGCCATCAACTTAATACACAGAATATGAAGAGCAATGTGATATTTATATATTTTCAAAATAAGTGTAAAAAAAAAAAAAAAGTGACTTTATATACCACATAGATGTAACTAAGCACATAATGTAAGTGAACTAAAGCAATCACCATTTATAGTTTGAACTGTATTTGTCTAAGAAAAATTTAAGTATGCTTCAAATATAGCAACATCATTCAGGAAACCATTTAGAAGCAGTTTATTATAAATACTTATGACTGATGAAGTTCATGAGAATGTGGAAAAGATGAAATGAATTTAAAGTAACAGTAAAAAGTAAGATCTTCAGAATATACACTTTAATCCTCTGTCAATCTATATATATTCTTTTTATCTTTAATCCTACTTTCCCCGTTTTGATCACTCAACATGTTTTCTTATTCTTCTGATGTTTCTGATGTCACTGAGACATCATCAGTAAATCTTAAATTATTAAAAAATTCTCTGTTTACACCTATCCTCTCCTCGTCAGTTTTCTGGATGATGCTTCCAAGGCCTACTGTAAATAGTTTAAGCAATATTGTATTTCCTCATCTTGCTCATTCTCCAATCTTTATCTTATTTGTTACATCATGTAGTCTAATTATCACAGTGACATTTTTGTATACATTCCGAATAACTTGTAATCCTTGTTAACATCTTGTTCTCATATTGAAAAAGATGAAACATGGAATACAAAATATAAAAGGTAGAAAAGCTCCTGGCAAGAATGTTATAACGACAGACTGTCTGGAAGATGCAGGAGAGGTCTTTCACGAAAGACTGGCACAGCTATTCACTCAGTGCAAATAAGGAAGGAAACTACCTCAAAACTTCTGTCTGAGAATAGTGATCCTACCTCACAAGAAAGGAGATAATTATGACCTCAGAAATTATACTAATGTGTAACATAAGACTATTTACAAATACTTACAGACTAACAGTTGGTTCTCTTCAAGAGTGCCTATGTGAACAAGGAGGCTTCGGGAGGGGGGGCATTCAACAAAAGATCTTCTACGCATAAACAAATCACTTTGTTTGGTTTTTATAGATCATGAAAAAGCATTTGACCTGAAACACCTGGCAATCTTTAATTCTCCAAATATGCACATGTTTATAAGTATATCTATAAACATAAATTAGATAGATACTATATACTTTGTTGAGCCAAATACTAGCAAGGCAATATTAAAAAATAAATATTCCTTGTGATTATAGTCTATTTAATGCTGGTCAGAATTATTGGCACCCTTGGACTCATAGCATAGCCAGTATAATATCTTCAGGAATAAATGAACATCTATCAAATTTGCATTGAAATATTTTTATAGGATGTCCAAAGTAATTAAAAAAAAAATTTTCTCAGCAAAAAAAAAAAAAAAAAAGGTGGAGAACCCTTTGAGGATCATTAGCTAATGCTTTAGCAAAACTAACTTGCTAACCATCACTCTATGGATGTCTTTATATTTAGGAATCAATGTTTCTGATATGGACACGTGGTTTCTCTTCCACGTTCAACATGCCAGTGTAATAGTAATGAATACAGAGACACTTTCTCTTTGAGATTCAAGATGAAATAAATCCTGATGAGGATGGAAGAGTAGTGTCTTGTTAAATGTATACTGACAACAATAAAAGTAGCAAGTAATATTTCAAGATCATTCTGAATGACTTTTTAAACTAAACAATGAAATGATAATGAGATCTCACACAAATATTGATTGAAATAAGTATGAAATTTGCAGGATATCATCACTACAAAATCTCATTCCATATCTCCAGAAACAATTCTTTCCAGTGATATAAACATTCATTAAGATGTAATGAGTTATGCATTCTCAGTGAAATTATCGAAACAAAATAGAAATTGATGCTATTTACTTTAATAAAACTTAGTTTGTTTAAATGTTTATACATTTAAAAAAAAAAATTGAAAATACTAGCAAGTTCTATTTCATTTATATAATAGCCAAGTATATTAGGAACTCAATAAAATTCTTATTTTTTACATTTATTGAGATTTGATTTGTCATAATGATAATTGATTTAAACTCTTAAATTCATATTAGGGAATTCAAATGTTAAATCAAACACCACTGATTGAAACAGAATAGTCCATGGTGTAATGGGACTAATTCATTATAAATTTAATTTATTTGCTCTTCAATAGCACTTGGAATTTTAAAATGCCATATATATATTATATAATCTCAAGTCATATACATTGTCTCATTCTCTTATATTTCTCTCTCTCTCATATATATATTATATATTTATATATATATATAACACACACACACACACAAACAGTACAAACAAAAAAGTTCCATTTAGGAGTATAATTATTATGTTATTCAAACATTTACTGTCGGATAGGATAAAAAGAAAAGGTCCAAATAGTTCTCAATTACTTCTCACTTAAAAAAATCGATTGCTCAGGCTGGAGGGAAAATCTGAACATTGGCCCCGCCATCTATGGTCCTATTGATGTGAAAAATGCTCCCCAAAATCTTTCTCTTCATCTTGTATTCTGCAGGCCTCATTTCCACATGTGATACCTGGGGATCCCTATTGTAAGAAATGATGTCCATTTGTTGTCTACCATTCTTGCAACGTTTCCAGCCCATTGCTATTTGAGTTTCCAAATGGATTCTATGATATATCAGACTCCTGTTTTCTCCTTGATATATTGTGCTGTCTTGTGATCTCTCCATGTGAGGTTGAGTATAATTCATTCATGTGCACGTTGTATGGTTCTCAGTTTGTGGGTCAGTCTCTTGGTTACATTCCATGTTTCAGCTCAATAGGTGACTATCAGGAGGATGCTTTGGTTGTACACTCTTTTTAGGACCAGTGCAATTTTTCGAAGAGTCCATCGTTTCAAACGGTGGGTAAGAAATTTCCGTCAGCAAAATCATTACCTTTAAGTGGTTGAGTTCTTTGTTGGTATATATAATTTTATGGTGTGCTGTACAATTCTGCAATATATTACATTATATTTTCGAATGCAGTTTTGCCATACCTCTAATTTGGTTATGGTCACAAAACTGCCCAATACTCAACCCACTCCAACAACACAGCCTCAATGTTTTTTTTAAAATTTGGACATTTGACTTTTATCACCATGTTTTAGCTCCATAGATAACTATCAGGAGGATGCTTTGGTTGTATACTTTTTCTAGGTCTAGTAAGATTTTTTGAATTCTAATATCTGGCACTCCAACTGTTGGTTAGCATGTGATTTGTGAGAGCAAATGTCCCATAAGTCACCATACCAGGTTACCACTGTTTCTTTGTTCAACTTCACCCTGCCTACATGTTAAGTTACTGGAATTTTGTAGGACCAGAAATATAACACCTGTATGAAATGTTGAAAAGATAACTTTTGTTTTCTGAAAAACTTTCTCATTGCAACAAAATTGTCTGGCTTCAAAGAGTTGGGAAGCAATATCAGGTTTTCTTTTTCTTGCTGCACTTCTACCATCTAGCATCCACATGTGCTAATGATTTTCTGAACGATAACATTGTCCACAACAATAATTTTCTAGCCACCCCCTGCTAAGGAGAAGGGATGAACAAAAATTTCTCATTTGTTAAAAAGAAAAAAAAAGTGTAAAAAATAATTTTTACTTTGAAGGTAAATCAATCTATTCAAATTATTCAACATATCTGCTTTGAGGAAAAAAGTTTCATAGCCAACATTAGTCAGTGTCTATTATATTGCAAACAAAGAGTTTAGGTGTTACCATTTACACTTTCCTTTGTATGAACCTGAATTTTTGGGTTTATTTCCTTATGTTATATTATTTTGGTTGTAAGGTTCTCGGCCCATACCTTCATGTTCTTAATTCATTGACCAAGATATCCTTATGTTCTCAAATCTGATTATTTATTCTTCATTTTATGCCTCAAATGCCCTTTAAACCCTCTTCATCTTGAAAGAAGCCCAAAAGAAACCTCTCAACTATATATCTGTTTTCTTCTCGTCATAGTATTTCCAGAAATTTTTGAAAGCATGCCCCAATGTTCTTGAGACTCAGTCCAACCTGCTCTTATGTTTCTATTTAACAAAATCATGTGGAAATGTTCTCGTCATGATCTCAAAGCCCTTATATTCATAAATTATCATGTTCTTTAAAAGGGATTGATGTATATTGAAACTTCAACCCATCCACTGCCATGAATAATCCTTTGACTTTTAATCATATCAGATGTTGACATTTATTTGAAGTTTTTAATCATATTGCTGATCATTGTAAGGTTGTAATGCCTTGGAATAATAAAAAATGTGAAAGGGCTGGAGATGTGGATCCAGGTACAGTCAGAAAAAGGCAAAAGCATGCTGATATATTTGCCACTACCCATGCAGACAAACCTCAGCTGTTTCATGCAAACACAGATGTCTTTTATTCTTACAGCAGGAACATGGAGAAAGACTGAGAAATTGTCTTAGCCCTTCAAAAATAATCAGGGATTTTCAGTGGAGATTTAACGTAAAGTCTAAAACTTCTGATTCAATTAATGAAAAAAGAGAAAGTACTACGACCCCCTAAAACCACCAATTTTGATGCAAGATGGCCAACAATATCCTCCTCTTCAAAGCTCTGTGCCAATTAACATAGGATGCCATTCACTAATAACCTCAGGACAGTCATTGAAAATATATATCTTCAAGTTACTCAAAGAGTTTATTAAAATGTGAATATGAAAAAATCCTACATGTTGAGATAAATAGAGAAATGGAACCTGTCTTTGAAGATCGAAATGACCCTAAAAATCACAAATTCTATTTTCAATCACAGAACTATGTAAAATGTATTGGACATAAACTGGAACATAGCAAATTGCTTCATCATTTAATAAAATTGGAATTTACAGAAAATCTGCCACAAAATTGTTGGAACAAGACTCAATTTAGGGACATAAAGAATATCTACTCCACCTACATCCATCTTTACACCACATAATGAATATCCTTCTCCAGCACCTCCAAAAGCACACCAAATAAAATTTCTGGAATCTTCTCAAATTGGATGTAGTACATTGTTTCCTCAAGACATGATTGGGAAGTATATTACTTTAGCAAACTTAAACAGCTTAAAAAACAGTAGTTCTGTTGATATCCTACATGTCTAGATGAGACAATAAATGAGGCCTCTATTTGAAAATCATGAGCCTAAAAATTATGAATTTTATTTCATGTGTCAGCCTGATGTTATCGTGCATTAGAAGCCAATGGAGTGAAATAGAGCACAAAGCTGGATCAACTAATAAAGTAATTATGACTAAATTACAAGCAAGTTAACTTGAACTTCCACAAATTATCAAAGACGCAAAAGATGAGTTAATCTTACCAGCCTCACCATATATTCTAATGATGGTATGGAAGAACAGAGAATCAGCTTGCTACCAACCTTAGACCTGCTCACCATATATTCTAATGATGGTATGGAAGAACAGAGAATCAGCTTGCTACCAACCTTAGACCTGCTCACCATATATTCTAATGATGGTATGGAAGAACAGGGAATCAGCTTGCTACCAACCTTAGACCTGCTCACCATATATTCTAATGATGGTATGGAGGAACAGAGAATCAGCTTGCTACCAACCTTAGACCTGCTCACCATATATTGTAATGATGGTATGAAAGAACAGAGAATCAGCTTGCTACCAACCTTAGACCTGCTCACCATATATTCTAATGATGGTATGGAAGAACAGAGAATCAGCTTGCTACCAACCTTAGACCTGCTCACCATATATTCTAATGATGGTATGGAAGAACAGGGAATCAGCTTGCTACCAACCTTAGACCTGCTCACCATATATTCTAATGATTGTATGGAAGAACAGAGAATCAGCTTGCTCCCAACCTTAGACCTGCTCACCATATATTCTAATGATGGTATGGAAGAACAGAGAATCAGCTTGCTACCAACCTTAGACCTGCTCACCATATATTCTAATGATGGTATGGAAGAACAGAGAATCAGCTTGCTACCAACCTTAGACCTGCTCACCATATATTCTAATGATGGTATGGAAGAACAGAGAATCAGCTTGCTACCAACCTTAGACCTGCTCACCATATATTCTAATGATGGTATGGAGGAACAGAGAATCAGCTTGCTACCAACCTTAGACCTGCTCACCATATATTCTAATGATGGTATGGAGGAACAGAGAATCAGCTTGCTACCAACCTTAGACCTGCTCACCATATATTCTAATGATGGTATGGAAGAACAGAGAATCAGCTTGCTACCAACCTTAGACCTGCTCACCATATATTGTAATGATGGTATGGAGGAACAGAGAATCAGCTCGCTACCAACCTTAGACCTGCTCACCATATATTCTAATGATGGTATGGAGGAACAGAGAATCAGCTTGCTACCAACCTTAGACCTGCTCACCATATATTCTAATGATGGTATGGAAGAACAGAGAATCAGCTTGCTACCAACCTTAGACCTGCTCACCATATATTCTAATGATGGTATGGAGGAACAGAGAATCAGCTTGCTACCAACCTTAGACCTGCTCACCATATATTCTAATGATGGTATGGAAGAACAGGGAATCAGCTTGCTACCAACCTTAGACCTGCTCACCATATATTCTAATGATGGTATGGAAGAACAGAGAATCAGCTTGCTACCAACCTTAGACCTACTCACCATATATTCTAATGATGGTATGGAAGAACAGAGAATCAGCTTGCTACCAACCTTAGACCTGCTCACCATATATTCTAATGATGGTATGGAAGAACAGAGAATCAGCTTGCTACCAACCTTAGACCTGCTCACCATATATTCTAATGATGGTATGGAAGAACAGAGAATCAGCTTGCTACCAACCTTAGACCTTCTCACCATATATTCTAATGATGGTATGGAAGAACAGAGAATCAGCTTGCTACCAACCTTAGACCTGCTCACCATATATTCTAATGATGGTATGGAAGAACAGGGAATCAGCTTGCTACCAACCTTAGACCTGCTCACCATATATTCTAATGATTGTATGGAAGAACAGAGAATCAGCTTGCTACCAACCTTAGACCTGCTCACCATATATTCTAATGATGGTATGGAAGAACAGAGAATCAGCTTGCTACCAACCTTAGACCTGCTCACCATATATTCTAATGATGGTATGGAAGAACAGAGAATCAGCTTGCTACCAACCTTAGACCTGCTCACCATATATTCTAATGATGGTATGGAAGAACAGAGAATCAGCTTGCTACCAACCTTAGACCTGCTCACCATATATTGTAATGATGGTATGGAAGAACAGAGAATCAGCTTGCTACCAACCTTAGACCTACTCACCATATATTCTAATGATGGTATGGAAGAACAGAGAATCAGCTTGCTACCAACCTTAGACCTGCTCACCATATATTCTAATGATGGTATGGAAGAACAGAGAATCAGCTTGCTACCAACCTTAGACCTGCTCACCATATATTCTAATGATGGTATGGAAGAACAGAGAATCAGCTTGCTACTAACCTTAGACCTACTCACCATATATTCTAATGATGGTATGGAAGAACAGAGAATCAGCTTGCTACCAACCTTAGACCTGATTATGGGATGGAATGTTCCTAATGCAACCAAATCATCCACCAATTTCATACATGAGTTGACAAAATCCATGCTGAAGTCTTTTATTACTGTGGATCACTTCTTAGCGAATGGTTTCCCAGAAAAAATGTTGTTCACTTTTTTCTTTTGAACTAGAAAATATCTAAGCGAAATCTAGCAAAAGTAAATTCATCGTCAAAGATACACGGAAAAGTATTATCATGGAAATACTGTACTAGTCTGTATAGACAGGAGAACTTGACATCACCAGTTGAAAAAGATGCCTTATCAAATAATTTTTATTATCATTTTTATAATGAAGGGCAATATTGAATTGAGATAACCATTATTCTTCATGATTTACTCCGAAAGAAATTTCCTACGATTAGAATTAATAAACCAACATTAGAGGACCTCCAAGTCATTACAAATTTGGAATCCAAAATTATTTAATTGACACCCAAGTTCCTTATGTTCCAAACAATACCCGAGTTGAGATGGAATGAAAATACAGCAGGGAATTCTGTATCTACTTCATAACTCACCAGAATGCTCAATCTCAAGAATATCATGTCTGTTTAGATTATCTGTTCGCATGAAGGGAAATACCTTTTTCCAACTCAGCTGAAAGTTATGAATGTGCTGAAATTGATAAAATAGAGTGTGCTGCATGATAATATTGAATACCTAAAGAAAGTCAAGGAAATCAATAACTTCATGTTTAGCTTTCATGAGAAAATGTGCAGTACTTGTCTAAACAAATGGCTTATACGTTTAAAAATCATTCCCAGGAGAATTGAATTGTAAATTCTAGATCCCAAGAAAACAAAAAGCTGCTCCCAAACTGCAGATGAGTATCGATCCGAGTGCGAAACATGTAAACTTGACCAAACTGGACCCTACGTATGATGAAATTTTGAAATTTGACCAACTTTGAAGGAAAGCTAATTGCTACTGTGGTCCGAGTTTGTATGCTGGCTAGTACTGGATTTCTAATCTTCCTATGTTGTTGTGTTAGTTTCTTTCAGAATTCAACTGAACGGTTTAAAACAATAACCAGAAGAGCATCTGTTCGCAGAGTTTTATTGATTGTAAGGAAAGGGGTAAAAGATTCAAGTAGGCAAAACGCGTATAACGTAAGCAGAGAAAGATTAACAAAACCTCTATGAAAGCCTCAATAAGTACATGTTTTATACAGGAGATGTTAGAATTGATTGGGAATACTTGAATAGTTTATATGAAGATGAAGTACTGGATAATGCAAACATTGTTGAACGTGAAATGGATGACAATATCAATATGAAAAAGGACTTGTTTACTTCCGTTGTCTTCCTTAGGGAAATCTTCGATAATATTTTGTTGGACCAATTTGGGATCCAGAACAATATTTTACCATGTAGTTCAATTGATTACTGATGACTCTAATGACAAATCTTTTCTTATCAGCAGCTACAATATTTATTGATCAGACTGAACATCATTGTTGTCAATAAGAGCAATAATGATCTCATTCTTGGAGAATTAACACATGCTAGTATGAAAATTAATGAGATTGAAGATGTTTTGCCCAATGAATTTGGAAATATCTCCCATTGAGAGGAAGGAAGACGAGAGCAAGCATACTCTCGTCAATTTGATGAATTGGCAAAAGCAGCAACAGGAATACTTGCAAAACTGCAATCTGATGTTTTACAAAGATCAGAATGGAAATCTAAACATACCAAATGCTGCAAATCATTGTATGACAAGTTTAACCATTCAGTTTACACCTCTTCAATCTACCCATGGAAATGCTGACCCCTAACTCTTATTTGGAACCACCTGAGAAAATAAGAGTTTCTATGGCTGCCAATCATGGTGAATATGGAGCAGAAATGTAATCAAGTGCATCTACCATCTCTAATACTCCATCAAATATCCCTTCTGATCGCAATCAGAATCCCAAACTTTCTCACGGAACACAAATTCAAAAAAAGAATAGACCACATATGCCATTATGAAAATGTAATACCTGAAATGGAGAGTGATATTTTCAGTTGTGCCTTTCCAACTTTACTTCAAATTAATGAGGGAGATATACATGCCAAAGAGCTTAGATCTTTTGGAGAAGGTGGAACTGAACTGGAATTCTTTACAAGACATTGTCTCTTTTGGAATGATGGATGATTTGCTAAGCATCCACGATTCATGTATTGTTTGTCTAACTGACAACTACATCAAACTGTTTTTGCCAGAAAGAAGAAATAAACTATACCTGAATTAAGAGCTCACACATCAAATCTTGTGAAAATACCCGGGTATGAGAAAGAGCTTAGGAATAATTTGGAAACTGTGTGAACAAATACAACGTATGACTGCCAACAAGGAAAAAGTTCAGAGAATCAGTGGAACAGGACTTTGAAGAATATAGGCATTCAGATATAGTCATGATGAATACAGACCTGTTGAAGAGATAATCCTTGTTATTGGGTAACACTCACAATTGCTCCACTTACAACATCTGTGATACCTTTTTACATAAATAGTCATAGTAGTATTACTACGACTGATATGAGAACCGGGAGGCATTAGGCTATAACAAACCCATATGTTGTAGCTTACTTTTCAGTTATTTGATGAGAACTTATTTTAAAATACATCCACCATACAGATATATGAAATGGAGAAAAATGTAACTGACAATAAATGATTTTACAAGATGACAGTAATTTTTTAATCTCCTCCAGGAAATTTCGATGCTACATAGAATCTGTAAATACACACTGGGAGAGCAACAATTAATTACATATCAACAAAAGGAAAAGCATTTTACTCCATTACAAGCCAAGTTAACTTGGTGTTGCTGGTACTGGCAAAAAAAATAATCAAAACTATGGTTTAACGATTTTGCAAAGTGATGAGTAAAACTGGCTTACCAGATGATGAACTACAAGGCAGATGATAAACTACTGGTGTAGCCGCTTTTAACATTTTTTCAATAGAACATTTGAAGATCTCATCTTAGAAGTATAGAAGTCATTAGGAACCAAATTTTAAATTGATTGGTTGGTAATAATTAATAAGGTCAACATGTCGGGGGCTGAAATGTTAACAAAAATAGATGAAAGGTTCATGCAAGCAAAATTAAGTGAAAATGATAAAATCTCTAATAATGATAAACGGCCAGCTTTTGGTGAAATGAGAGTAATGCTTTGTGGAGATTTCAGACAGCTTATCCCCATGGTGCAGCACAGTTTGATGGATGATCATTCAAAGCCATGGAGTAATTTTTCTAAAGAGAATGGAATATTTCCAAACAACAGAAAAACTTAATTTGAGCAATTTAACTTTGTAGTCATCCTAACTAAGCAGTATCTTAAGGTCAGAAGAAGTTATACACATTTGTGTCCAAAGTTTGGTGATGGAACATTCACACCAGAAGATCAATAGGATAATTTTCTCAATTTTGTTGTCTAAAACATCTTGAACTGCAGTGGCAATAGGTCTTTTTGGATGATG
>OY735210.1:11663582-11666082 GCA_963457665.1 Thysanoteuthis rhombus
ATATATATCGTAAGGTAATATATATATATATATATCGTAAGGTAATATATATATATCGTAAGGTTATATATATATATATGTATATATATATATATATATATATATATATATATATATATCGTAAGGTTATATATATATATATATATCGTAAGGTTATATATATATATATGTATATATATATATATATATATATCGTAAGGTTATATATATATATATATATTGTAAGGTTATATATATATATATATATTGTAAGGTTATATACATATATATATATTGTAAGGTTATATATATATATATATATTTATATTGTAAGGTTATATATATATATATATATTGTAAGGTTATATATATATATATATATATTGTAAGGTTATATATATATATATATATATTGTAAGGTTATATATATATATATATATATTGTAAGGTTATATATATATATATATATTGTAAGTTTATATATATATATATATATATATTGTAAGGTTATATATATATATATATATATATATATATATTAAGGTTATATATATATATATATATATATTAAGGTTATATATATATATATATATAATTAAGGTTATATATATATATATATATATATATATATATATATACTGTAAGGTCATATATATATATATATATATATATATATATATGTATATATATATACTGTAAGGTCATATATATATATATATGTATATATATATATATATACTGTAAGGTCATATATATATATATATGTATATATATATAAATACTGTGAGGTCATATATATATATATATATGTATATATATATATATATATATATTGTAAGGTTTTATATATATATACATATATATATACTGTAAGGTTATATATATATATATATATATATATATATATATATATATATATATATATATATATATATATATATGTATATATATACTGTAAGGATATATATATATGTATATATATACTGTAAGGATATATATATATGTATATATATACTCTAAGGATATATATATATATATATATATATATATATACTGTAAGGATAATTATATATATATATATATATACTGTAAGGATATATATATATATATATATATATATACTGTAAGGTTATATATATATACTGTAAAGTTATATATATATATATAAATACTGTAAAGTTATATATATATATATCTATATACTGTAAAGTTATATATATATATATATATATATATATATATATATATATATATAAATATACATACTGTAAGGTTATATATATATATATATATATATATATATATATACTGTAAAGTTTATATATATATATATATATACTGTAAGGATATATATATACACTGTAAGGTTATATATATAAACTATAAGGTTATATATATATATATTATAATGTCATATATATATTATAAGGTTATATATATATATATATTATAAAGTTATATATATGTATATTATAAGGTTATATATATATATATTTTAAGGTTATACATATATATTATAGGGTTATATATATAATAAAAGGTTATATATATATGATAATGTTTTATATATATATATATATATATTATAAGGTTATATATATATATATATATATATTATAAGGTTATATATATATATATATATATATATTATAAGGTTATATATATATATATATATACTATAAGTTTATATATATATATATATACTATAAGGTTATATATATACTATAAGGTTATATATATATATAATATGAGGTTATATATATATATATATATATATATAATATGAGGTTATATATATATATATATATATATATATATATATATATACTATGAGGTTATTTATATATATATATAATCTAAAGGTTATATATATATATATATACTATAAGGTTATATATATATAAATATATATATATACTATAAGGTTATATATATATATATATATATATATATATATATATATATATAATACATATACACTATACGGTTATATATATATATATATATATTGCTATACGGTTTTATTTATATATATATATATATATATATACTATACGGTTATATATATATATTATATATATACTATAGTGTTATATATATATACATATACATATATATATATATACTATAAGGTTATATATATATATATATACTATAAGGTTATATATATATATATATATATATACTATGAGGTTATTTATATATATTTATACTATAAGGTTATATATATATATATATACTATAAGTTTATATATATATATATATATATATATATACTATAAGGTTATATATATATATATATATATATATACTATAAGGTTATATATATATATATATATATATATATATACTATAAGGTTATATATATATATATATATATACTATAAGGTTATATATATATATATATATATATATATATATATATATATATATATGTGTACATTAGAGAGTGAGACAGACTCGGGAGTGAAGTTTTTGGTGGTAAGGTTTATTAATCCTTATATGTCAATAGTCCATGCAT